>JAJLYB010000098.1:0-45009 GCA_030674245.1 Jamesozyma piceae
CGTTAACTATTACAACTAACTTTAATTAATAAAATCAACCTCCTGATAGTAACAGAAAGTATTCTCGAGCGTCTCCCACTAGAGTCATCTACAAAACATCCATTATTATAATTCATAATAATTACAGACTTAATAGAGCTCTAACATAAGGAATAAATTACAAAAATTAAATAACTTAAAAAGAGAAAACTCTTACACAGGAAAAAGAAATCTTATTCCTCGTGGCCCAATGGTCACGGCGTCTGGCTACGAACCAGAAGATTCCAGGTTCGAATCCTGGCGGGGAAGATTCTTTTTAATCTCAAGGTGGTGCTTTATTTTATTTTTTGATTCTAACTGATACACTTTAAACTAAACAATATATTAACCCTATCAAAACTCCTATTAATTGTTTCTACTTTAACCTTGTTCAACTAAGTCAGTTGTTGTAATGTAATAAATTGATACAGTATTTCTCGCCTGGACACCCCAGCTGCAAATTTTTTATCTTAATTTTTTTTGTGATGAAAGCGAAAAACTTCAAAATTTCGAAATTGCTTCGATTTACAAATTATTTCACATATAGAAAAATAAGCTAAATAGGAGTTATACCTTAACTAACTATTATTAAATCATTCCAAACCGAAATAATCTCAGACAATATCAATTATGTCCAGTCGTCAAGGTGGTAAATTAAAGCCTTTAAAGCAAAAGAAGAAGCAACAAAATCCAGATGATATGGATCCAGAAGAAAGAGCTTTTAAAGAAAAGCAAAAGGCTGATGCCGCTGCCAAGAAAGCTATGATGGGTAACATTAAATCTGGTAAACCATTAGTCGGTGGTGGTATTAAGAAATCTGGTAAGAAATAAGGTGTACTAATGATGTCCTTGGTCAGCCAGTTTTATAGTATGTCATATATATAGTTTCTATGTGTAAGTAATTCCGGGTAAATAACACGTTACATAATTTTGAACGCACATTAAAAGAAAAAAGCAAATCATTTCTGGTTTGAGTCGAATGGCAATACGGAATTTATGTTGATTTAAGTGAGGGAAATTGAACTATTTGACAGAAAGAGTAAGAATCAGCATTTATTTTCACAAACACAAATAGTATTATACCTTTTCTATTCTACAATCATTCCCAACATAGAGTTATATACAAAATTAGAAAAAAATGAGTAGTGCTAATACAACAACGAAAAAATCCCTAAGTAAATACAAGATTGTTTTCTTAGGAGAGCAAGGTGTCGGGAAGACCTCACTAATAACCAGATTTATGTACGATACTTTTGATGATCATTACCAAGCAACCATTGGAATTGATTTTCTTTCGAAAACCATGTACTTGGATGACAAGACTATTAGACTACAATTATGGGATACTGCTGGCCAAGAAAGATTTAGGTCTTTAATTCCCTCATATATCAGAGACTCCAGAGTGGCAATTGTGGTTTATGATGTTACAAAGAAAAAATCATTTGATTTCATTGATAAATGGATTGAAGACGTTAAAAATGAAAGAGGTGAAGAAAATGTAATATTATGCATAGTCGGAAATAAAAACGATTTAACAGACGAAAGAGAAGTTTCAATCGAAGAAGGTGAGGAGAAGGCAAAAAAATTAGGCGCAAAGATCTTTATTGAAACTTCAACAAAAGCCGGTTACAATGTCAAGAATTTATTTAAAAAGATTGCTAAATCTTTACCAGAATTCCAAAATTCGAATGCGAATCCATTAGACGATGCTAATACAGATCCAGCTAATGCAATTAATTCAAATCATAATCAAAGCAAGGCAGGTGTAATTGATATTTCAACCAACGATGAACAAGAGCAAAGCAACTGTCAGTGTTGAGAGAATCATTAATTGTTACAAAACACATCCCAGGTCATTTATTTATCTTTATTTCATCACTTTCCTAGTCAGTAATTAGTTATGATAATGCATGTATTATATAGTAATATATATGAATTTTTTTAATAAAATAAAACAATAAAAACAAAATATAAAATCATCAGAACAATCAAACATTTCATTCCATTATTTATTAACATTAATATATGCTATTTAATATATCATATAAATCATTTACATGGAATCAAATTCTGTATCGACATATGTACCGTTTCTTAATAAGGTTTTGCACAAGCCTGGCATAACTTCCACTTGTAAAGGTTCTAATGGAAATTTCTCACCATCAATTGAGTATAACCCAGTAGAATTTGAAGAATTGTTTTTATCATTACTCGTACCTTTTTCTCTATTTTTATCATTATCATCATTATTACTTTTATCATCAGTACTGTTATTTGAGTTGTATTCTCCTCTTGGAATAAGTTTATAAGCTAGAATTTTAGAGTGTAGAACTTCTGGTTGCAAAACATGTGAACCTTTATCTAAAGCTAACAAGATAGGTATCATTCTAGTAAAAGGGGTTCTAGAGTCAGTTATAACCATATCCATAACACCATCAGCTGGAAGTGCAGCTGGAAAAAATTTAATATCAGCTGCAATGTATGGCATTTTACCTGTATAGAATATACCTAAATTGTTGGTTATATCGTTATCAATCTTTTCCCAATCCTCTGGGATACCTTGATTGAATGGATATTTAATTTTAAAATCTTCTTCAGTTACAAAATTATCAATATCAATACCATTATTAATACCATCCTGAACATATTCATTGCTATTATTACTAGGATTAATAACTTTCACATTATCACAAACCTCTTCTCTCTGTATTGGTTCTTCTTTATTTTCTAAATAGTGTATTTTTAATTCGTTCTTACTTTTTGCAAAATATTTAACATAAATATCACAAGGATACTTTTTCCTCTGTAATATATTAAATGCAACACCTAGTTCAAATCTTGCTGCACCCATCCATCTAATAAATTCAGTATTGATATCAGATTCTGCTATAATACCGTATGTTTGACTTAAAAAGGATAATAATGGGTAAGATCCCTCTCTCATAGAACTTGCTGGGGAACAACACATTACGTCTATTCTCTTTTCAATCGACTTAATTAAAAATAACGTCGAATATGAAGGGTTATTTGTCCAGTGACATGAAACACTCATTGCATTCCCTGATCCACATGGTATTTGAGTAATTGCTAATCGATTAAATGCATCCACACGATCGATCCTTCTAAATAAACCATTAACGACTTCGTGCGGTATACCATCACCAGAAGCACATGCAATGGTGTCATATTTATCAATATCCAATTCCTGTGCAATTTTAATTCCGTGACCTGGATATTTAGTATAGACAATATCAACATGAAATCCACTTGCTAATAATAATGGTCTTGATTTTCTTTTAAATATCTTTTTCGCATTACGTTTACCTCCAAATGGGTTAATTATGACTAAAATGGACCTATGTCTTTTTGAATTACGATAACTTCTTTGTAGAATGTCATCAATAATATTATAATTAAGGTCATTTTCATTTTTGTCATTGGGTTTAGGAACACTTGATTCGATCAATAAAGTTAATCTTTTAGGTTTCACATCATGTCTTGTTGGTTTAGCAAACGTAAGTTCAATGAGATGTTGATTTGGTGCTAGAATTTTTAATGATGGTAATTGTTTAATTATATCTTCACTATCTATTAACTTGGCATCAAGTATTCTGCTGTATGGCAATACTGAATTTGTAGGTAATTGGCCGTTCACCGATGAGTAAATATTATAATTTTTATTTTGAGAGTGATAATGGTTATTATGATTTTTAGAAGAAATAGTAGAATTTAAGGTCGACGTTGTTGACGATGGAGATGACAAAGAATCACTTAAACAGGTGACACAACTAATTAAAGAGGCTGTTTCTAAATAACTATTATCATCAGTGCTGCTTCTAAAACTAGTTGTACTGCTTGACATACTATTACGTCCAGGAAATTCCATTGAGTTATTTCTGCTATTAGTCTTGTGTAAAAGCTCGTATGGCGAAGGTTTTCTTGATTTAATCATTATACCGTTTTCTGTTAATACAGCTAAGGATACAGGACCATCTTCATGACTTTTCTTCTTCTTTTTTTCTTTATAAATTTCTTTATCTTTTTGTTTATATTTATCTTTAGGCTTTGAATCGCTCTTAATTCTGGGTTTTAGTATTGAACGTTTTTTCTTTGATGACGCCGATTTGATATCTTCATTATTTGATGTATTATGACTTGATATATCTTCTGAGTTATCACCTATGATAGAGTTTTTGGATGGTTCCAATGTCAAGTTTGATTGAAAATCTGTTATTACAGATGACATTGTGGAGGATGAATCGGATACTTTAGAAGGCACTATAGAGGTTGAAGTATTTAAACCATTCTTGGAAGTGGCATCAAAGAAAGAATTTCTTGAGCCTATTGCAGTGCACAGGTTGTCATCTGTCTTCACGGTCGATTTTTCATCGGATTTATCATTTGATTTCTCCTTATCCTTATCCTTTTTGGATTTTGAGTTTCTATATGAACTTCTTTTTAAAATATGCACTTTGACTGATTAATACAAATATGTTTCGTTTTTTGGTATAAAAAATGCTATTATAATATACGAATTGTTGTTTTCAGGAAATATATTATGGCGAACTAGTTCTCGATAAATTTCAGCAATGGGTCTATGAAATGAAAACGGCTGATAAAAAGAAATAACTGGGTCAATGACAAAGTGATTCAATAATATAGCAATGTATGTGTGTTAGATATGATCGTTGCCTATGAAATATCGATTATACACTTGCTTGTCACAATATCAATGTTTTATTAGCAATCTTAATGCAGTGTAAAAATATGTCAGATATATGGGAAAATAGGGTGTTAAAAAATATGAATAATAGCAATTCTTTATTTATTGGAAATTTAGAATTAGATGGTTTGCCCTAAATTAATTCTATATCAGTAATGTATGATTGTTTCTATATGTAGAATACTCTAAATAAATACAGTTTAGGACACTATAGTCGTTAAGTACTAAGTTAGCATTTTTGTGATGATTTACTTTTCTTTTCAATGGAGAAATCTCAGTCATTTTAACACTTGGTTCTCCGGCCAAAGTGGCTCGGCATTTACATTGTGCATGTCGGGTAATTAAAGTATATTTTAAAAAAAGCTTCTTAAGCCGTTTCTTGTATGTAGTGGATATGTAGTAGGTATTTAGATAAATATTTTTATTCTTATTTATTTTGCCTCTGCAGTAGAGAATCTGAAATAACAAGAGTATTATTCGACAGGTTAGACTTAGGTTCCACTTTTAATTTCCACCGTCTCTTTATGGTATCAGGTTCCATAACTACTGACTCTTCGTTTTCATCAGGTAACATTTCCATATCAAACTCTATTTCCTTTGAGTGGTTTGTATCATTAACAGAATCTATTGGGAAAGTGTACCAATTATTTAACTGTAGTGGCGTATTTTTCCCTTGATTATCGTCTGCTTCAATATTCTCCTCGACAGGGTTAGAAATATTTGATGCATTTAATGGTATTGTTGGAGTTGGGATTGGGGTTGGTTGTGATCCCTCCCCATCTACTGGATCATTATTATTTGCTTCCTGGTCAGTTCCAACATTAACCCCTGTATTATTTGCATTTGTATTTGCAGCTGTTGTAGGATTTCTAGTATTAACATGTATGACGGAAGGTCTGATATTCCCAGAGTCATCAAACACAGGCAATCTACATATAGGACACGTTTGTGACCTTTCCATCCAATTTTTCAAACATGATAAATGTAACATATGGCTACAAGGTAATTTCTTTGGTCTTTTACGTTTTGCAATTGAGTCTATGTCTTGTTGAGTTAATAGGGACTTTTTACATTTCAGTTCGTCATCATTAATTGAATGCTGATTCTTCTCATAGATTTTATCACCTTCCTGGTCATGGAGTTGTTCAGTTTCATCAGTTTGTGTATTTTCTTGTTCTTGAGTCTTTATTACTTCATCGATATCTAATGTCTTGGAACTTGGTATATTCACCAAATCGTCCATACAGACAATGCATATATTATCATGGTCCTTCAAGTCCCAAGTAGTTATATTTGGCAACTTATCGTCCAATTCCCTATTGTTTTTGTAAATTTTCCATAAGGACGTGAAGTTTCTATACAGATTGAGGATATCAAATATAATATCCTTGATAACAATTAATTGTACTTTGAACAGCATAATAACATGGATTGCAGTCTTTAGAAGCATTGTAAAAACATCAATAATCTTTTCGTAAACGAATTTTCCTTCGAGACCATTGTCGAGGTCTTCATCTTCATTATCGATGTCGATATCGTCGTCGTCTAAGTTTGTTATATCGTCATGTCTATGTGCACGATAAAACTCATAGAAATTCAATGCTGTGTGTAGGATAATATTGAGTAATTCCAAAAATAGGACACAGAATTCCATTCCTAGAAATAAGAACAGGTTATTTCCTGCACTTACAGTTGCTTGCAAGTTTATCTGTTGGCCATTATTAGTGGGAGAGTTTACAGAGAATGGATTATTAGACGAGTTAGTCTTTAAACTTTTGAAAAGATAATTTGACCAGACGTAAGAAACGAGCCAGAGGTCTAATGCGGTAAATATAAGGAGGTTCCTTGTAAATTTTGAGAAGAATAGTTTCAACAAAGTTGTATTGTTGTTGATTGTTTGTAATAACATATCAAGTCTATCTCTAAGGATCCAGTGGAATATTTTCATGACTACGAGACATAACGCCAGTGGTAAAATATTTAATACTTGGAAATTACTAAACATGGAAGTAGTAGCGACAAGAGTGATGACGGTAAAAGGTAATCTTTCATAAATATGTTCTTGTTCAATTAATCTTAATTCTCCAAATAAAAGCCATGTTAGGAGTTCCCATAGGAGCGTCAGGTTTAATAGTATAAAAATTGTAAGTATGAGGACATTAAAACCTTGATTGAGTTTTATTATTAGTTGTAGAAAGGATTTCGAGGAACTATATGAGTAGAATATTGAGAGTGTTGTTAGAACGTATATTACAACAGTGAAGATGATTAAAGGTTTCCGTTTTTCTCGTGAGATCATCATCTTTTATAGTGTTTAAAATTGTGATTATTTGGAATGAAGGTATTAATGTATAATTATATGAAAAGGGGTATTTGTGATGAGATATGGTCAATGTGATATATGCAATTGTGTTTGTAATAAAATACAATTGTTGCGTACGAATTTATTAGATTACGTGTGACTTTAAAGGGTTTTTCGCTAGGAAACGAAGACTGAATAACTGAAAAAATACGATATCAAAGACTCGGACTGTCGTTGTTAAGCATTAGGGTTCGGCATTCGGGCAAGGGAACCCCCACTGGGGAATTGAGTTAGGATTTGGTAACTTTGTGCGGAAAGAAAAGCAAAATATTGAAAATAATTAGGGCTGGAGATGGTGTTAGTTAGAAAACAGTCAAGAGAAAGAGCTTCTAGAGATGGCAGTGTATTTGGTACTACTATGAGCGGTGGCAGACTAGACTTGCTTAATTTTACATAAGATACGAGGGTTTGCTTGATATTGAGGTAATGATTGGGTAGCATAGTGCCAACACCACTGGGGGGATCAGTAGTTCGATCCTGACAGAAACCATGTTTGGAGTTGTAATTAAAGATAATGTATGTATAGAAAACATTTGTAGATATAAAAGGAGTATAGTTTTAATTAATTAGAATAATATAATGATACAAAGTAAATAGAATTGAAGTAGAAAGAAAACATAAAGGGAAGAAACATAATTATTTTTTAGTCTTCTTTTCTACTTTTAATAAAAGAGCTTTATTTATATGTGGCAAGACACCACCTGAAGCAATTGTTGCTCTGATCAAAGAATCTAATTCATCATCACCTCTAATGGCTAGTTGCAAATGTCTTGGAGTGATTCTCTTAACCTTTAGATCCTTAGCTGCGTTACCAGCCAGTTCCAATACTTCAGCAGTTAAATATTCTAGGACAGCAGTCAAATAGATAGCAGCTTTTGAACCTACTCTTGCTTTACCGCTTGCGTTTCTCTTCAAGTAACGCTTAATTCTTCCCACAGGGAATTGAAGACCTGCTCTTGCAGAGGAAGATTGAGCTCTTAGAGCGCTTGAATCACCGTTTGATTTACCTTTACCACCGTGAGCTTTACCACCAGACATTGTATGTTTGTGTGCTTGTGTTTGTGTGTGTGTATACGTCTATATATTTATATCGAGATGTTATGTGGTTATTAACTTATAAATGGACAAATAGTTATAAACCAGTGTGAGTGTGGGTGTCAGTGTCAGTGTGAGTATATGTTTATTCAATTTGTTTGTTTGTTTGTTTGTTTGTTTATTTGTTTATTTACTTTTGTTTTGTTTCGAAATTCGTGTCGGGCAAAAAACCAAAAAAAATAAAATAACATTTGAAATCGGCAATTACCCGACCTGAGTAATGCTATATGGCGCGGCTACAGTACAGTGTATTGCACCATTACATCCCTTGTTTTCAGAATAGACTCATAGAATTTGCGACATAGTAATTAGTGTATGTGCATTGGAGAAGGGTAATCAGACCATATTTCCGATAGAGACGGATCCTCTATTTCATAACTAGAATTCGAAAAAATAATACAATGCTCTTTATTAGCAAACACACACCCTGCATTTCTAATACAACAAGATCCTGAAGCATGAAACACGACTCAGTCTTACCCGGCTAGTGTCAGCCCCGTCAAAATAGTTCTGGCTTGTTTCTATATTCTGTGAATTTCGTTTCCCGGTTGTTTCGTCTTGTTTGTTGTTGTTGTGGCCACTATGTACTACCTAAACAGGGCATGTAATTCGCACCTTTTTACCTGTTCAGGGCATTCCGGAACAGACTTTTTCCCGCACTTGCTCTGTTCCGTGGATGGAGTGTTCACTGCACTGCGCATTGTGCTGCAGTTGTTCCGGTTGTTACACACACATCAATGGAACACAAACAAACTAGCAAACAGACAGACTCTTTGATCCATCCTTTAATTACTCGGCCCCCAAATGCTCTAAATCAACCAAGAACTACCAAGATATTACATACAAACTATATATACACACTCACTCACTCACACGCTCTATTTCTGTCCCTTTCTCAAACTAGACCTTATCTTGAAACATATGCGACACCAACCAAGAAATCGGTAATAGCCTCTTTCACCCCTGTCCGCTCTTCTCTGCTCTCTGGTACACCCTCAACTGTGATCTGCACCACAAACAAGTTCTCATTCACAATTACTAAACGCTTAAGTAAGAACAAATAGGAAAAACTAAACACTAACAACGCTTTTTCATTATTAATATTTTTCCTGAACAAGAAATATAAAAAATTATTTCACCGGTGACATAAATATTTCATCTTATCAAATGCAAACTTCTGCAATCTAAAGAACAATTTACTTTTATTCCATATCCTTATTTATATGTGCATATATATACTCATATTTCTATATACATTCTGCTATAAAACATCTTATATCTGCCTCTCGTACTCACACTCACACTCAGATTACGTATAACAACATAATCACCTTTCTCTCAAATAAATACAACATACACTCCTGCATTCACACATTTTCGTTTCATTTGTTCTTTAAGCATTTATAGACTTTGCTATATACTCCTCCTGCAAATACTACACACACCTAACAAAGTATGCTTCTATCAAATCTATACTTTAATTTGTTATCCACATATATCATAGTACTACTATTCCAAATACCTACTGCATCGTCATATCCTTCTTCTCACAAGAAGAAAAGCCAGCAGCAAGAACAAGAAGAAAAATTAGAAACAAATTATGCTCCAAAGAGAATAAAATGTCCATCCAATAACGAAATCCTCCTGAGAGAAGCAAATACTATCTCACATAATGAATCACAATGGTTACAAAAGCGTCAACTACATACAACCCCTGCTTTAAAAGATTTTTTAAACCGTGCTTCCATCAAATTCGAAGATAATTCATTCCTCAACGCTCTATTCAACAATACTTCCTCCACCACGGATACAATACCGAAAATCGGTATCGCAATCTCGGGTGGTGGTTATAGATCTATGCTTACGGGTGCAGGGATCTTAGCTGCAATGGATAACAGAACAAGAAATTCAACTACAGATGGTCTAGGCGGTCTTTTACAATCAACTTCTTATATAGCTGGGGTTTCCGGTGGGAATTGGTTAGTCGGTTCCCTTGCTTGGAATAATTGGGCTTCCGTACAATCAATCCTAGATAATTGGAACCAAAATAATGATAATAGTAATCCAACTACAGATAACGCCAACAACAAAGAAGAAGATCAGATCGATATTGAAATAATACAGGATGATGATACAGATGATAATCCAATATGGGATCTCCACGACTCAGTCATCTCCCCCGGTGGTATGAATATCTTCAAATCAGCAAAGAGATGGGACCATATCTCAAATGCTATTGAAGCAAAACAAAAGGCAGGGTTTGAAACATCCCTAACAGATGTCTGGGGCCGTGCCTTATCCTATAGTTTCTTCCCAAATTTGGAAAGGGGTGGTATAGACTATACCTGGAGTTCCCTAAGAGACACATCGACGTTCGAAAATGCTGAAATGCCATTCCCATTAAGTGTCTCCGATGGTAGGTACCCCGGAACAAAAGTCATTAATCTAAATGCAACATTAATAGAGTTTAACCCCTTCGAAGTGGGATCCTGGGATTCATCCCTTAATTCCTTTTTTGACGTTAAATATCTAGGAACAAACGTCTCAAGTGGGAAACCTCTCAACAAATTTAATCCACAACTCTTTGAACATCAAGATAATGTTGAACAAGAAAGAAGTACGTCACTCAACTTTGAATCAGAACCCCAGGGAGATGATGAATGCATTATCGGATATGATAATACAGCATTCATTATGGCAACCTCCTCTTCCTTATTTAACCAATTTTTACTAAGAATCAACTCCACAAAATTACCAATACCAAAACTTATCACGAAATTAGCAACCCATTTCTTAAAGGGCATATCCCATGACTTTAACGATATTGCAGTTTATAGCCCAAATCCGTTCAAGGATTCTCCATTTGTAGAGGAAAATTATACTTCTACAATCACAAAATCAGACACACTCTTCTTAGTAGATGGTGGTGAGGACGATGAAAATATCCCCTTAGTCCCACTAATTCAACAAGAACGTGATTTAGATGTCATCTTTGCTATCGATAGCTCGGCTGACATGAAATATCAATGGCCTGATGGTTCTTCACTAGTTCATACCTATGAAAGGCAATTCTTTAAACAAGGAAAAGGTATGGCCTTCCCTTATATCCCGGATACAAACACATTTGTCAACTTGGGACTAAACAAGAAACCAACATTCTTTGGCTGTGATGCCTCTAACATGACTGACTTAGAATACATTCCACCGTTAATCGTATATTTACCAAATTCAGAATATTCATTCAACAGCAATCAAAGTGCCTTTAAGTTATCATACTCTGAGACACAAAGAAGACAGATGATTCAAAATGGATTTGAAATTGCCACTAGAAACAACTTCACCGATGATCCGGATTTCTTAAGTTGTATCGGTTGTGCAATTATCAGACGTAAACAAGAATTTCTAAATTTAACTTTACCAATAGAGTGTGAATCGTGTTTTGTTAATTATTGTTGGGACGGATCCCTTGATACCACTGAACTGCCTGAAATGGAAAAGGACACGCATCACTCCTTCGTGTATGAACATGGTCAATCAAATGGCACTAACAATGCACATCACAAAAACCCACTCTCTTCAATTGATCAACAAGATTCACCATACTCAAGAGATTCTAATTCAAGGCAACTCAAACCACATAAAGAGTCTGATAGTCACTATAAAAATACTAAACTGTTCAATGGATTTTTGATAAATATGAAAATCATTATGGTTTTACTCTGCATACTAACATTCCTCGTAGGGTTGATTTAAACATCATTATACAAAACTAAACAAATAGTCTTTGTTTTATTTCCCAAGCATACTGCATCAATTATATATTTTTTTATATTTTAATTCATTATCTATAGATATCTGTTACTTAGTGGTTCTTAGGAGATTCGAACTCATAATATCTTGTATCATTGTTTACGAGGTTTTAAAGTTTTAAGTTATCAAATTTTATTCTATTTTTTTTTCATTTTGAAAATTTTCTTTATTTTCTCTCAGCTCATCTCATCTCATCACTCTATTCAATGGTACAACGTTACAAAGAGTTACTTTATCATTGGTTACATGAGTAAACTTTATGTACAAAACACATATTAGCAAATCTACATTTATTATTAACTGTAAATAAACAACAAAGTGAAAATCTAATAGAATATAGCATAACCATTAGAATGTCAACTAAAAAGTCTCCATATGTAATCTTTCAAGATTCAGAAAATTTTAGATTAAGAATAATCTTATCGACACTATCTGGTAAGCCAATTAAAATCGAAAAGATCCGATCCACAGATTTAAATCCAGGTTTAAAAGACCACGAAATCTCATTCCTTCGATTAATAGAATCAGTAACCAATGGTTCCGTCATTGAAATTTCATATACCGGTACCACAGTAATTTATAGACCTGGTATTATTGTTGGTGGATCACATACACATAATTGTCCAAACTCCAAGCCAGTTGGTTATTTCATTGAGCCATTACTCTACCTTGCACCATTTTCTAAAAAGAAATTTTCAATTATCCTTCGTGGTATTACTGCATCACATAATGATGCTGGTTTAGAATCCATCAAATGGGGGATGTTGCCAATCCTAGAAAAATTTGGTGTCAGAGAATGTGCTTTGCATACATTAAAAAGAGGTTCACCTCCACTAGGTGGAGGTGAAGTTCATCTGATTGTGGATACATTACTTTCACAGCCAATAACGATACATGAACTAGATAGACCTACTATAAATGCTATAAAAGGTGTTGCATATTCTACAAGAGTAAGTCCATCGTTGGTTAATAGAATGATTGATGGGTCGAAGAAGATTTTAAAAAATATTGGCTGTGAAGTTAATATCACTGCAGATGTCTGGAGAGGTGAAAATTCAGGTAAAAGTCCAGGTTGGGGTATTACTTTAATTGGTGAAACTAAAAAAGGTTGGTGTTATTTTGCTGAGTGTATAGGTGATTCTGGTGATATCCCTGAAGAAATTGGTGAAAAAGTTGCATTACATTTACTAGAAGAAATTTCCAAGAGTGGTGCTATTGGCAGGAATCAATTACCACTAGCCATTACTTTTATGGTTATCGGTAAAGAGGATATTGGTAGATTAAGAATATCAAAGGATGAAATTGACGAAAGGTTTATTATACTATTAAGAGATATTAAGAAAATATTTGGAACAGAAGTATATTTGAAAAATGTTGAAGATGGCGGTGACCATGACGATGACTTTATTGTTACAATTAAAGGTAATGGTTTCACTAACGCGAGTAAGAAAATTTCATAAATTATACATAACCTTTATATGTACATATTTATATATATCATATAACATTTCGGCCTTTTTTAATTTTATAAAAATATCCTTAGTGTACCGTATTCTACATTAAAGTTATAATTTCTTGTAAAAATATAAATTTATCATTTTATATCATTAGAAACCGGCATATCCATAACCTTACTCGCCAATTTTTCCCATTCATTCATATTAACTTCAGTAAAATCTGAATTTAGTTTAATCCAATCTTTGAATGCAACTGAGATTAAGAATTGTGATTCTTGAAAGATTGAAAACTCGAATAAAATGCATTGTCTAATTAACCATGATCTGCTCAATTGCCTGACAATAGAATGCTGATCCTTTTTAATAGATAACCGTAATTTGTCATATTCAGTGCCACTCCCGTCAGGTTTACCCTTCATAGATTCTAGTCTTTCCAATTCTAATTGGATGTGTCTTTGTAATTGGGGTATATTATTTGTTGCCATTAGTTTGTATCTATCAAACAAATTTTTCAAAGAGATTAAAATATCAATAAAAATTTTAAATTTTGGGACAAGTTTTGTTGAGAGTTCTGAAATTTCTTCTTCATGCAATTTATTTAAATCTTTAATATGAGTATTTATCATTGAAAGATTATTGTTAATATCAAGTACAGTGTTATTATTACTTGAATCCAGATCAATTGGAAACATAATTGGAATATATTCTTGTAAATCATACACTAAAATGTCGAGCACTTTATTTTCCTCAATCTTGGCCCTTAACCTTCTATCGGTTCTTTGGATTAAAAAATTAATTTTATTCCAAACATCAATCATTTTATCGATCGAGGAAACTGCTTCATTTAATTGCTGTGATATTTCTGGTTTCCATAAATTAATGAAATTCCGTGATATTTTTTTATCGTGAAATTCATCCAATGTATCAAGCTTATTATTTAGCTGCTTTCTCCAATTTGATAAATCTGTTGGTACGGTTAAAAATGTCAAAACCAGATCATCACCCTTCAATATGGGATGTTTCATAATTAGATTAATAAAGCTCTTTAGGCCATTTAATCTACGCCTTAGAAATATTTGATCAAAATTCTGCGAAGTACCAATTTTTTTCGGTGGTAGTTCAGGTACCATTCTAAATGGGTATCTTTTAATTAGTACCTCTTGTAACCAATCGAAATCAGAGTATCTTCTAATAACTGACTTGTCATCAGAGGGATCTGTATTGGGTAGCTCGATTAGGTGTGTTAATTTATAATTGATATGTTTAAAAACCAGGCCTTCTCTCTCTGAAATTTCTTCAATAGTAATTATGGGTTGGGTTAAGGGTCTATAAGACTTTCTGGAATCGATAATCCAATCATTCAATTCTTCTTCTTGGTTGTTACTATTACTATTTCCGGGTTCATTTGAGCTTTTATTACGATCGTTTCTAGATGATATACCGTTTGTATTCGTATTTAAAGGATGTTTCGAGTTTGTATTCACTTTTTTATCTACCCATACATCTTCTTCTAATACATCAGTACTACCAGTTTCAAAGATATTTGCATTCTTACTGTTCAATGTTGTCGAATTAAATAAGGGTTCGTGTGGAAAGCCTTCTTGTTGTTCAATTGAATGTTGCTGTGCACTCTCGGAAATAGATAAATTATTAAACCCATTATTTAATGATTCATTAACATTGAGAAGAGGACTTTTAGCACTTCCTCTATTGGTCCCATTGTTTGTATTGTTCCAGTCTTCATTCCCACTGGACCAGGGGTCGCGCTCTTCTCCGTTAAAGATATTCATTAGGATTGTATATTTATTTAGTTATATATCTAGTGAAAATTTGTTGAAGTAAAAATTTTGGCCTTTAAAATACTTTATATCTGAAGAATATTGAAGTAGTTGACTGACATTTATCTATAATATACCAGCATTGCCCTGTCTATCTTTACCTCTTCCCAATGAAAGATCGGTGAATTTCCTGATTTCGGTATAGTTCATCATGCGGTACGAACAAATTTGCGGGTAACAATGGTATTCTTGTTAACTTTCTATATTTGGCTCCGAGCCGGTCTCTGAAGACTCTGAATCTGATTCTTCAGCATCTAATTGAAATGTCAACCAACTAGGCCATCCAATTTCTTGTCTAAGGAAGTTTTTAAACTTTTCCAGCAAAAACTGTTCTAATTTATCCACATTTCTTAGTGTTGTGCCATTGTTACTTGTCGTGCTGCTTCCATCTGATTCATTCTCATCACCAAAATGAATGGGGATATTAGAATAATTGGTTGTACCATCCCCAATTTCTGTCTCTATCTTTAAATCTTTAATGATTGCTAGTCTTTCTAACGGCGACCCAAGTTTATCTTTACCTACATCGTTTACTACACTCATACTTCTGTTAGTGGTTTCATTATCCACATCACATAATACACTAAATACAATCCGCTTACCTTTATTAAATACCCCAACTATACATAATACATGTAATGATAGGAAACTAATCTTGATATTAATAGGAAGTGCCATAAAATCTTTAGCTGGATAGTTTAATACTAATGATGTATTCAATTCCAAAACTAAATCATCATCATACTTGAGTTCAAATAAAAATTGTAGATCACTACCATCTGGTTCACTACCTTCAGGATTAAATTCAGATAATGGATCAGATATATCATGCAATATTATTTCAGGTGAATTAGAGCCTATATTGAAATGTGTTATATCTACGTGGTGAAGGTAACTAGGTAACTCTAGGGAACTGAAAAAATCGTTTAACTTATCCTTAATTTGTGTATTTAAACTTGCATCTTGTTGTAGATCTTCCCAATGGATTTCAAATGACATTTTTTGCTGTGTTTGTGTATAATTATCGTATTTCTTTAATTTCTCTGTTACCTTTATATTTACTAAGAATTGTTATTTTCTCGATAAATTTAATTATTTTATATAGTGGAAAAGTACTTAAAAGAAAAGAAATACAACATAAAAACTATAAATTCTAATAGACAACCAAGACTGTATTGAACAACCCATGTCTTTGGTTTCAAGATTAACTGTTCTTGAACATCATTTGTTAATGAGAAGACGATGTTTGTTTCTGAAGTCCAGGAGATATGTATTTAACTTTAGCATACCAAAGGCTGCCTCGAAGTTTACTGATGTACAAAAGTATACTCTACTAAAAACTGTCGAGGCTAAACCAAGAGAAGTGTATGACGTTGTCTCAGAAGTCAACAAATACACCAATTTTGTTCCGTATTGTTTGGAATCATTTGTAGGGAAAAGAGATAATATAACTAAGAAACCAACTGTAGCTGGCTTAAGAATTGGCTTCAAACAATATGATGAAAAGTTTACATGTACTGTAAACTGCAAGGAATTCGTTGATAAGCAGTATTATAGTGTCCAGGCCGTATCAATTTCTCATCACTTATTTGAAACTCTCTCTACTAAATGGCGAATTATACCTCACCCAAGAAAGCCTGGCGTGTCACAAGTTGAATTGGTATTAAAATTTAAATTTCATTCAATCTTGTATAATAGCGTTTCGTCGATATTTGCTAATAATGTTACAAAGTTAGGATTGGATGCTATTGCAGATAGAGTAATTGAACTACAGGCAATTGAAAATACAGTAGATTGAATTTACAATAAACGGTATAAGAGAGCAGGTATTTCTTAGTCTATTACTTTTATATATATATGCATATGTAGATAGAAAGATACTTCTATTTGGTTAAGTTTTATAAATATTTGGTCATTTATTCTGCAATCCAAATGAACGGCAGGTTAATCATTTCCATCATTAAATTCTCCATTTAATAGCGTTTCCAGGTGTACACTTGGAGGTCTGAACGTTTTTTTGTTACTTGTATTGGATTCCTCATTGTTATTGATGATTTGTGTTGGAAACACAGGCACATTATTGACATTAGGAGTTGTGAGTTCTGAGCCAAACAGACTATTACTTGTCACAGGAGAATTATACCGTTGTGCAGATTCATTCTGTAAAACCTCAGTCGGAGAAATAAACATTGACATTCTATTGCTACTGTTTAATGCTACAGAACTGTTATTATTTCCATTGTTCAATAAATTGAGAGCAGAATTTGATCCTAGGGAATATATACTCTTTCTTTGATTCTTTGATTTCGTGAATTTTTCAGATATATCACTATTATCATCATAGCCATTTTCTGAATCTGTTGAAATATACGAATTGTTATCAAAATATGTTGCATAAATGTTGTTGTTGTTATTGTTGTTGTTACTGTTGCTGCTGCTGTTATTATTATTAAATGGATCAATTTGGTATTTATTTTGTAATTCTTTAAACTTATACTCACGACGTGCATTTCTCCATGCGATAAATCCTAATGCAACCCATAGAATTACAACAGCCGCCAGCACAGCAGCCAAGGAACTCCCGACAGCAATGTAGACTGTGTCATCGGTTGAGTCGACATATATGATATTTGGATTCTTTTGTTCCAAATCATTGGGTATCTCTACTGGGTTGGAAATATATGCAGTATTTATTGTCGAGGAGGGGATGTAAGTGTAATTGCCATATGTAGAATTAGATGATGTATAATTTGAATTAGGTGTTAGGTAATCGGTAATTTGAGGTAATAAAGGTGGTAATGATTTAGTAGAGTTTGAGATTAATGAAGGAAATTTAGAAGGCGATGAGGCTGAAGTTGTTGTAGTTGTGATTAATTTGGGTAATCCCCGTTTTATTGGTACACCATTCAAAGTTGCCACGACAAAATTAGAAGCCACTAAATAAGCAATAATGAGAGTTAAAAGTATACCGTTTGATTGCTTTAAACCTTTCATTATTAGATACGTATAATGATATCTGTCTCTTCTATGAAACTCAATTTGGTTTATTAAGAGAGAATAAATAAATTTGATTTGGGAGTTATAATTTGTGCGTTACACACGAAAGTATACCCCATTACAGATTATATATATATATATATATATATATTCAACCTATTTACACCCTATAGATCATTCTATATATAGATAGTGAAACCCGTGCAAACCGAAGAAGATTATAAGGATCATAAAAATTCCAAATCAAATCACTATTTCCTAATTTAGAACAATCAATTTCGAAACAAGATACCTTGGACGCCAATATTTTTCATTTGAGAATTCATATCAACTAATCAAATTGTTTCGTATGTAGCCAACGGTCTCGACGGTAGAAAGGCTATTCTACCAAAACAGTTATTCTCTCGAAGAAATTCATTGCAATTATCTGTTAAGATAAGAATCCGCAGTGACACTATTTAAGCCACGAGAAGCCTGTTTCTTATTGTACGTAGAACACACTCTATCTCGGTTTGTTTTTATTTGCATTGCTCTGCCTTGTCCATTAAAATGGTTCGTTGCTTTGTGACAAAACAATTGATGAAACATTTGGTGTCGTTTTTTGTCTAAAGAATTTTCGTGTTTTCGCATTTTCGTCAATATAAATGGAAATTGAGTTTTTCGCGCCTCGAAACATACATAAAATTTAGCTTGTTACCCGCATTAATATGTATAGGTGATTTCCTGGTCGTAATGTAAAATAATCTAATTGCTTGACTGTTCTGGAAAGTTAGACGTATTGCTACACCATTAGGTTCTATATTATGAGTAGGTTAGATCTAGCGTGAAGCTCTTTCAGAATATTAAAAGATATAGCTCGGTGTACACCTTTGGCTGGGTGTATGGGTGTAACTGTCGTTTAAATTACACTTGGGCGGCTAATTTACAAGAATCGCAAGGAGCGCTAAAAAAATTGGTAAATAAATAAATATATATATATATGTATATTTATATATGAAAGGTGGCAAATATTATTATAAAATAGTCTATAGTTGTTTATTTAAATAACTTCAGTTAATAATAACATTGGCGTGAGAAAACAAACCCCCACATTTAGAGATGAATAGTACTGTGCAGAAAATAGACGATTTAGTTCATAAGTTCTTTAACCAGAAGCAAAGGAATGTGTCCATACAAGTCCAAGCATCGCTGTTTAAAGAACTAATGAATTCTATTGCTGATGCACACCCTATCTATAGAATTACAGAATTCTCAGTCCTTTATAAGATTTATAAGCATGGACTTGAATTGTGTAAATTCGGTTTAGTTGACTCTAAACTATTTTGGATTAATTTACTAGTTCGTTAACAATTTAACACCAAATTAAAAGTATTGAACCTTTTTTTACTAATAAGTATATGAAATTTTATGAATTAATATGGAAATAGAACTCAAAGGTTGAATTCCAGCAAAACCCAAATAGTGATACCTTTAAGGAGATCTCGTATTCATTAAAATTTTTCGTCCAAACAGCATTGAACCTGAATATTAACAACCCAGTTGATTCTAATTCTTGGAAAATTTTGATTATCCTCCGGAATATGTTATCAAATGCACCATTTTTGGAAAAAACTTTGATTCAAACACTTTGTGACTTTCTCGAACCAAGGTATAAAACTTTTGAAGTTTATATTAGCACTCTTACTAATTTCCAACAGCTGTATTACACATTAACACTAATACTGGGTATTTTAAAACAAGCTAATAATGATACTCCATATTTTAATATATTTTGGAAAAACTATCCAAAATCCCATCAAACTACAGGATATATGAAAGAAACTTTAATTAATTTTATTATCAATAATAATTATACTGCACATTTAACCAATTTTTATCTAATACACAGTATTAAATATGGGTACAACTTCCAAGGTAACTCAAAAAAAATAGAAAATTTGGATTTAGACAATCAGAGTGTCTCTATTATCCAATGTGTATCAGATAAGATTTACCTTTGGGGTAAAAATAATTATTGTTTGGAATTCGATAGAAAGAATATTACGTTAACAAAAGATTTAAAAGATAATATAAAGATTTTCTTGAATAGTGGGGAATCGTTAATTATTGTCGACCTAACTAACACAACTATAAATTTTGAAGTATTATCCACAAAAATTAAATGGTTTGAATTGAATTTTATTCACTCTGAAGAAAGTCAAAAGTTTTTTTATAGCATCACAAATGTAACCAAAATTAGTGAATCGAAAACTTTCATTGCTTTAGACTACCTAGATATTACAAATGATGATGTCAATGATGAAAATATACTTAATAACTCATTACAAAGTTCTGATTTTAGTTTATCTGAAATACCGAAAACATCATTAAAGGAAGGAGAAGAATGCAAACCCCAAAATAATATTAAGGAGAAAAATAAAACAGAGTTAACACAACTAGCAACACCAGAAAATTCAGATAATCAGATTCAATATATTGGTGATTCATTAGAGAAAAATATAGCAGAGTACAAATGTGAATCAAAAAATGAACCTCAATCACAAGTTAAAATTTTCAATGTTGCCAATAAGAATGATAATTCACAGGACTCACCTTTAGTTTTGGTACAAAAAAGAAAATTAGTGAGAGAGACAACAAACACCTTGGACAACATACAAAAGGAATTTGAATTGGAAAATTTTGACTCAAACTTTAATTCTAATATGGGTTCATCGGTTATTATTACAAAATTTCAGGTGCCTCCTACTGAAAAGATAAGTGGCAAAAATAATCAACTGAAGAATGATAAAATTAATAATTCGGGCACTGAAAAAGAAAATTTTAAAAGCTTATCAAATAAATCTATAGGTCAAAAGGATATTTCTTTATTGAACACAATATTTGGAGATCCCTTAGTTAAAAAACCTAAAAACCAGAAAACCAAAACCAAAAAAATAAATAAACCCAAGAGATCAATTAAAGTTATCAGAAATCAAAACCAACTAAAACACTTTAAACCGATAATAAATATAACATCACAGGACTCTAAAACAGGTAATGTAATAATTAGCAAGCTAAATTCAGGGCCAAATTCCATCCCCGAAGAATGTCCAGCTCTTAGAACAAGAAGAAAGAAGAAAATAAACGCAAAGGAAGTCGGTATTACTACTAAAGAAGATTTTGGAAAGGAAAACAATATATCAATTGCTGAGAAGAAACTACAGGAGGAGAATGTGAAACTGGCTAGTTCAATAGAAATTGTGGTAGCAAGTTCGGGTTCAGAAGAACAAGAACAAGGTTGTAACAATACTAAGGTATTACCGTTTTATTTACCACAGACACCTAAATCGAAATTACCTTTAAGCCCAATTAAGAAAAGAATAGAGAGTACAGACAAAAATATTTCCCAAAAGCAATCAGAACTAGCAGATACAAGTATTGTTAACAACGAATCTGCAACAATATGCGACACTTCAATTACAAAACCTCCATCTAAAAATTTGAATAATAACCCTTATACTAGTTTGGCCAATATTGATTTTAATAACCCATCATTTACAAAACAATTACAACAGCAGATTTACGATTCTATTTCTTGCTTTTCTGATGGTTTAGTTAGGAAACTTGAAATAATCAATAACGAAATGAATAACAGAATAATAAATGAAATGTCCAAGAAATATCAAAAGCTAATTCAGGAATTACAAATAAATTTTCAAAATGACACAGAGCAGATGCTAGATTTTGTAAATGAAATGAAAACCATGCTGAATCTTCCAGAAGAAGAATTAATCAATGTTATCAGAACAAAAAAATTTGAACCCCACAATCAAACATGAATACCTTTTTGCTAATAATAATATACTATATTCGCCTTGCATTGTTTCTCCTCACATCCTATCGCAACGTATGCTTATTTAATAATCTACATGGATATACGTAATTTAACTCCGATAGCCAACATCAACAGCGGCAAAAAATGTTAAAACAAATATGTTTAGAGTGCATTTATCATATGATACGGTTACCCGCTTTTTTAAAGATTTACATAAGGTTTTTAAATTTATTTCGTTGAAAATGATAGACGCACAAAATGAATTTTTTTCGGTTTTTTCACTTCTTTGATGGACATTGTTTGGATTCTGTTTGTTAATATTTAAGTACCACTTTATTCGTAGTTTTTAAAGTTGTATTTACACGTTCGAGCACTAATTTATTATTCCCCTCAATCCTTAAAAGAAATCTCCAGCATAGCAAATATGGATTCCAAAACCCCAGTTACTTTAGCTAAGGTTATCAAAGTTTTAGGTCGTACCGGTTCTCGTGGTGGTGTTACCCAAGTTCGTGTCGAATTCTTAGAAGATACTACTAGAACTATCGTCAGAAACGTTAAAGGTCCAGTCAGAGAAAACGATATCTTAGTCTTAATGGAATCTGAACGTGAAGCTCGTCGTTTACGTTAAGAAGTTAAATTATATGGTAGTGCTATTTGTTCACAATTTAATTTAATTTATCTTCTCTGCCCTTTTATTACTATAATATAATTATATATATAATTATGTAATTTCTACATTAATAATAATAATAATAATAATATAATTATAATAATAGTCCTTTTATTACAAACTTATATAGTAAGTTATTTCAATCATTTTATTATATTGTCCAATCTGTTCACATATAGTAGCAATTTTCTTTATTATTTAACTTAACGATTCTTTACCTTATGTTTTGGTAATTTTTATTTTACCAAATCTACGCTTTTTGGTTGGTGAAGAAATAGGTATTTTCGATGGTGATGATGGTGATTCTCCTTCTGCTTCAAGTGGCCCACTGTTGTTTATTTTCAAAGTTGACACTATTCTAGGCCCTTGTAAAGTTGCGATCCTGGGGTGTTCATCTACGATATCAATTTCCACATCTGTTGAAAGTTCACTTTCCGAAGCTGTATTTAATGATTTATTCATCTCATCAGATGATCGTACCTTTCTGTTAGTTGATTGCGTTATATTACTTTCTGAAATCTTTAGACTACTACACTCAGACTCACCATCAGAATACAATGAATTGAATGAAGGAGATTTGGCATTGGTATTAACTTTATCTACGTTCGTGGTGGTCTTAGGATTATAGTCAACAGAGTTCAGGTATGTGTGGTATTGCTCTATTAGACCCAATAAGGTCCCGGGTATATTATTATAGCTTTTATTGACATATTTCTTGAATATACATGCCATCTCATTACTCTCATCGAAGTTTGTTAAGAGCATATGATTGATGGATCCGTTTGGTCCCCACCGTTTTATCAACTGGTCACCTCCTAACTCTTTAACTGTCTCTTTTAAATATTCAATTGCTTTATCTTTAGCATGGATAATGTTCACTAAACCATCTTTCTGTTCTGATAATAATCCACTACCATAAATCAATTCGTCTGTTAGTGTTCCATTAATCTTGAAAGCTAAATCTATATCGGCTACTGTTTGAAATTTAAACTTTAATAATATTACTAAAGAATCTGATAAAGTGATTTTAAATTGTACAATGTTACCGGGTAAAATCTCAAATGATTTGATCTTCCGAAATTTAATTTGCCTTTGAACTTCTCTCCAAATATGTGAAATAGTGTAGCGATCTTCAAATCCATGTTCTTGACATTGCCTTTCAACTTTATAAAATGTGATTATCGAGTACCGGGGAAGTCTCTGGTTTCCACGAAGTATAAAACAAAGTATTATTACTGAGTCTAATCCGGTAGTTACAAATATATTTGATTGATAGCACTGTGAATATACTTTCCAAATGCAGCGAACATGCTCTTCTGGATCATAGCTGAAAAAGTTTGTTAGTTCTGCATATGTATTAACAAATGCGTCCATATGTGAAGAATATATTCATATATTTTACGTGGTTTTGGTCTTGTATCTGTTATATCAAATAAAAAGATATGGATATCCTCTATTACAGCTATTTAAAGTAATTAAAATATATTCAGATTCAAAATATAAAACTTAAAAAAAAATCGCATTGTTAAAGAATCGAATGATTTTAAACTAACAATACCTGAATGACTACATTGAAACATCGAATCAAAAAGGATCACTATTCAGATTTATTTCATTATCAAAATTATTGTAAAGGCATTTACTAGAATACACACTTGCTTTAATTAGGGTCGAAGATCATTTCTCAGTATAGGTTATATAACTTTGAAAAATGCCTGTTAAGTTAAAATGGCCATGGCTGGGTATCGCTATTCCATGTTTCCTAATATCTTTTATAGGATATAATTCTCATTATTTTATCCTTTCCAAATTCTTATCTATTAATAAACAAATATTTTTCCAATTCTCATTATCCATGATTTGGCTATCGTATTATCTCGCTATAATAACAAATCCTGGGAAGCCAAATCCAAATAATTTGCAAAGGTCATCCATAAATATAGAGGACATGAAACATTGTGAAAAATGTGATTGCTTTAAGCCATCACGAACACATCATTGTAAAACATGTAACCAATGCGTTTTAATGATGGACCATCATTGTCCTTGGACCATGAACTGTGTAGGCTATTTGAACTTCCCACATTTCTTGAGATTTTTATTTTGGGTGATTATAACTACAGGATTCCTATTAATTCAACTATTACAGAGAATAAATTTTATTTGGGATCATAGGATGGCAAGATCAGCGATTACGACAAAGAGAGAACTAATATTCATAACAATATTAACACCGATGGATTCTTTTGTTCTATTAACTATACTAATCCTCTTTTGTAGGTGTTTTTATAATCAAATACTAAATGGAATGACACAGATTGAAAATTGGGAATTAGAAAGATTGGACACTTTATTTCGTTCCAAAAATTCCAATTTATTAAATCAATTATTCGAAAATGTATGGCTAATATATCCCGATGAGCATACTGATGAGCGGGAATATGAAGCCAAATTGCTTCTGGAAATGAAAAAAAAGTACAAATTAAGTTTCGAATCTGTCGTTAACTTCCCTTATAATGTTAATTTCATGACAAACATCAGACAGGTACTCGGTAAATCTCCACTTATATGGGTATACCCCTGGGGTGCTCCAGTTGGGGATGGGTTTACTTTCAAATTGAACGAATTCAGTCAATTTGAAAAGGATTCTAGTCTTCAAGATATTTTACTTTGTTTACCTTGGCCTCCAGATGGTGGAAGACAAACTACTTTGGCATCTAGTGAAAACATTGAATCAATCAGGGATGGTGGAGAATATGTCATTAGGAATAGAAACCCAACTCCTCTTAGCAGAAACGATTGGGAAAATGACTGGGGTGAAAATTTGCAACATTTTGGAGTTGATATTGAGGTAGAATAACCAAGATAAACGAGTGAAACGTTTACCAATTGTACTAACTCGCACAGACAAATCAAAGTTAAACAAATATATTTCTATAAGAGATAGACAATATTTTTCAGGAAAGCTAATTAATTAAACATTTCTCAAAGGATGAACATAATCACATAATTACTTCTCTACATAAATATATATAATTATTTTAATTTTAAGTTTTAATATTATACGATTATTAAATACTTGGTTGATTTTCAGGAATGACTGTAGGTGCATTCATTGGCTCATTTTGAGGCTTCTTTTCTTCCATTTTATTTGTTTCTGAATTTTGGTTCAATGATACATTTACATAGTCAGGTGGATTCATGTTAGTTTCTTCAGTTGTAATAGAAGAAGCAGATGGAACCTGGACTGGAACTGGAACTGGAAATGGATTTGAAACATTTGTAACGCTATTCATATCTTTCATTGTGGTTTCTACTAGTAAAGGCTGGATAAAGGTATTTTCGTTTGTTGGCTGTTCCTCAATTTTTGAACTATCTGGAACGTCCGTTTGCTTCTTCAAATTAAATTTACTAGTCAAAAACTTGTTGGCCAAATCTTTCTTCTTAGCAGCTTTCTTATCATTGTTTTTGACTGGGAATCTATTCACTGATTTTCTGGAAAATATATCGAGAGATCCTGGCTGGATATTGAGTGAATACGTCACAGGATTTATTTTAATCTTCAAAGTTGAGTTAGAAATACCCTCTGGTGAATACCTGTTCTTAATTACTGTGTCGTCTTCATTATCCATAATTTCATTTTCAAATTCCAAGATTCGTTCTAAGAATGGTATTTTTAATTCCTTCTGATCAACACCTTCGGTTGGATGAGGTAAAGCATAAGAAGTGACATAGTATTTCCAACTTTCATCTTTTGTTTTAGAATCTTTCAAAGTCAAATCATCTAGCGCAATATATTGAATACAAATATGTTTGGTCTTTTCATTATATTCAATACGGAACATGTTTTCAGTATTTGACATATGTGAGCGTACTTGCAATCGATATAGAATTTGGTCTTTTGTGCTTGTTGTTGTTGTACCTCTATCCTTGTCGAAAAGCTTAATTATTTCAGATGTCTTATTATCACTCATTAAAGTATGTCCGTGTTTAACCAGTGATTGGACAACTTTATCGATAGTATACAATTTGAATGCCTTGTTGTTATAAGCTTGACGTAAACTTTCTTCAAACCATTGATGGTCTAGATCACCTAAAATTAATTTTTCACCGAGTCTTAATAATTCTTGGTAACTATCCTTTCCAACAAAATCTAGACCCATATCTTTTATTTGAGTAGAAACTAAATTTAAATCCTCAGCAAAACGAACAGGTTTTCTACTGTTTATTTCATTAGTGACAGTGCTATTGATCTGTTTAACTTCAAATAATCTGTCATATATTGTTGTCAAATGACGAATAAAAATGTAGATATTTGTATTAGCGAAAAGATTAAACTCGGTTCTATTAGAAATAATACCATCAGCATTGGCCTTTTCTACAATATCACCAAGTAACCATGGTTTAGTTGCATCAAGTTTAATTTCTTCAGCATCATCCTCTAGTCTTTTTTCTCCTTCCTCGTTCACCAAAGCTTCATCGCTGTTGGAAGTTTGAGATTGTGAGTCCTTTAGTTTTTGATATTTAGTTCTATGAAGAATATCACTCAAACTTAATTGAATATTAGAAGACCATGCCCTTTTATTTGATTCGGTGCCATCCATTTTTTTCTCCTTAGGAGTTTCACTCTCATCTTCCTCAGAAATAATGCCGCTCGTAACTAAGGCATCATTTATTGAATTCATAGAAATAGAAAAGAACACACTTATAAAAGATTTCATAAAATCTTGTAATCTTTCCCTGTCACTGTTTGAATAAGTTGCGCAATGACGAATATAAACAAAAGATAATGTCAAAATATCGAAAATGATGCTAGAATCGGTTAAATCATAATCAAGTTGATTCTTTGGTTTCGGGGTTAACCAATGAATTCTTTTATTGTTCTGGTCTACTTTAATACTACTAATTTCAGAAATTAATTGTTTTGTAGTTAATAACTTTTTATCGGCTTGTTTAAAGGTTAAGCCTAAATGATCTAGAGACTTGAAATATACTTTTTGTTCCAATTCTCTCCAAACCTTATTCCATTCACGTTGCGCCCTTCTCCACTCTTCATCCTTTTGTTTTAATCTTTTTAGGACAATAGGCACTGCGATTGCAGGATATTCATGTAAGGCCTCAATGATTTCAAAACCTCTTTCTTTATCATAAACCTTTCTAATAACTTTTTTATAAATTGTTTGGGAAGTATGTCCTAATCCAGGAGGCAATTTGAACATTTTTTTCTCTTCTTCTGACATGTTTGAAATTTTATTGGCAATGGTTTCCAAATTTTGAATGGTTCTTAAATTTGATTCTATATAAAAATCATATTCATGTCTTTCCTCCTCAGTCTTAAATAACGTTTCTTCGTATTGGTTTTTACGATGTGCAATAAACCCCGAATCTTCAGAAGCCCATACAGGATGGCCAACCCATTCATCATTTAAAACTTCCCAACACATATCGTCTCTACCAGAACTTAAAATAAAGGTATCGCATTTTGGTAATCTTTTATAACTTGGACCGCATGCTTCACAAAGATCTAAATCTAAGCGATGCTTTTCATGAACCACATTTTCGATAATCTTTGGACGATCAGTATAGCCAACAAAATTCTTGAACCAATCAAACAATTCTTTGCTTGAGCCAAGGTAGTATTCGACGTTTTGAACTAGCTCATTTACTTCTAATAAGTCTTGCGAGAATAGATTCAATATCTTAAGAAATTCTGTATAGCTTTGTTTATTTCCAATATATTTTTTAGCTCTATCAAAGAAATTCGTTTCTTCAATTAAAGTCAAATTGTTTTCTATTGGTTCAGTAGGTTCAGGAACAATGGGTACAATACTCGGGTCTAAATCAATTTCTGGTCTGACTGGTGCGTCTGTATATTGGTCTTCCATCATACCGTATGGGACACCTTGTTGTTGAGTCTGTTGTTGTTGTTGTTGAGACACTACTGCATCTGGTTGTTGGTACTGATCTAGTATCGAAGAGCCTCTCATATTAGAAATTGGTATATTTTCATTTGAAATTGGTTGGGCAGTATTATTTGTATGCACTTGTGGTTGCTGTAACGTTTGCTGTGGTTGTGACATATCAATGGCTTGATCAGGTTGAACCATTGATGGTAAACCCATCATTTGAGGACGTCGTTGTTGGGTTTGGTCGTGGAAATCCTCACGGAATGGAATTCCATTAGTTGGCGGAGAAAAACTACCAATTGGTGGTAAATTCTGTTGTGGCATTTGTGAGCCGTTAGTGTTTGTTGGATAATACGAATTTAAACCAGGGTACATATAATTCGTTCTCTGCGGTTGTTGAATTTGAGGTTGTTGGGGAAGTTGAGTTTGTTCGGAAGCTGATGAATCAGGTAAGAATTTCTTGAAATCATCCAACAAGTCAGGGGCATTTTGGAATAGAACTGTAACTTGAGCGTATACCTCATTGATTGGTTTTTGTTCTCTTTGATAAGTCTGTAAAATTTCAAGGAAGTTTTTATAAATATCTGGTTGATCAGCAAATCTATTCTTAATCTTATTGACATAACTTATTGCTTGGCTGAACTCGACATCTGCAGGTTTTTTCGACTGCGTATTTTGATCTTGAATATTGGCAGTATCTGGGTTCAAAATATTTGCTGATGGAAGTTGATTCTGTGATGAGGCAGATGAAAGTTGAGAGTATTGTAAAATTGGAGGAGGTTGTTGAACAGTTTGTTCTGTGGCGGCTGTTATGGATGAAGAGCCATTAGTTTGGTTTGTTTGTGGGGGTGCCTTTTGCTGCTGCTGTTGTTGTTGATGCTGTTGCTGTTGCTGCTGCTGTTGTTGTTGTTGTTGTTGCTGTTGTGATTCATTAGGTGCTGGAATAACAGGTGCAGAAACTGCTGTTTGGCCATTTGTCTGGTTTTTTTCGGCTATTATATTCGCGTTCTGTACTTCTTGTAGAGTGGAAAGTCCCATTGGAGTTGTTACCATTATTGGGTCATTTGGATTGTTAGAACATTCGATTCTATAACCTTGGGGTAAGAAAGTGTTAAAACCTTGAATTAAAGTTGGATAACCATTAAATAAGCCAGAAACTCTTTCGATGACACCTGGCGTATCAATTGATTGTGATTTAAAATCTTTCATGATATCCAAAAACTGATTATAAATATCAGGTCTTGAATTAAATTGGTATTTAACTTGTTCTAAATAAGATAAAGCATCCTTAACATTTAGGGGCCTATATAATGCATCTTGATCTTGTTGGGGTATATCTGGTATTTCAGATTGATTTTGTTCAGTATTACTGGAAGGTGCAACGATAGTACTGGAGCCAGCCGTTGTAGGCTGGATGGGCTGTTCAACTTTTGGAAGTATAGGATTATCAAAACTTGCCACAGAAAATCCCGACTGAATTTTTTCTAATTTTACTGAATGTTCAACAGGCTTACTAGGCTGGACATTCCTAGTTGTTCCTGCACTAGTAGCAGTGGTAGTAGTTGAACTACTGGTATTCGATGAAGAAATTGCTGAAGAAATTGGTAACGAGTTTTGGTTACTCCCAGTTGGTGGATATAATTGAGAAGTATTATTAGTTAAACTTTTTGGGTTCATTAGAGAAACGGTACTAATTTGGTTTCTGTTAATAGTAGGTTGATGATCGACACTATCTGAATTCTCAGCATTATTCCAATTTGATAAAGATGGTAAAGTTACACGGTTGGGATTTTCTGATGCATTAACTCCATTTGTAGGGACAATATTGACACCAGTGTTAGGAGTTTCTATACTGGCTGAATTAGCAGCAGATTCATTAGTTGTAGTAGGTGTAGATGTTGAATTTAAAATCTTGTCATTTGGTTGACTGTTTTGGCTTTCCTTGGAAAAATTTTGTTGATTCCAATTATAAGACATGTTTTCCCTTGTTCGTTTAAGGTTCTATTAACAAAGGTATAAGCAGAGAGTATGGTAGGGAAAACTGGATGAGTAATCTTAAATTTAGTTTTGATTATTTGTGTATATCTGAATAGATCGTACCTACAATTTAAAGGCCATGAAATTACTTCTAATATAAAGTTGTTTGAATAATCAATTGTTGTAAGTATTGTAGAATATAGTGATAAACACAAAGCTTCTGGAACTGCAGAATCTTTTTTCAAAAAGAAGAAAAAAAGGAAAATATCGTTGATGAGTGTAGTTTTGAAAATTTACCTGAATCTAGCTGAAATTAATTTTCAGTCAAATTTTGGCGGTCATTGTTTTGTTTTTTTAGAGAAATATACTTGTTTATCGTGTTCCACGAATATTGACGGTGAAACACCCACGTTTCCACTGAAAACACTAAGGCTTCTGCAATAGTATTATCCAAACACATTAAAGTACTAAAAGATTGTATATAATGTTTATTTAGAAAACAACTCAGGGTATAATGGTGGCAGGCATCCTCTGATGAAACTTTGGTTCCTTAATGAAAAATCGGGGTACCTTTGACAGTGCTCTTTCTGACTCGGAGAACTTTTATTTCAATTAACCACAAATATTGCTTCTATTTTGTTAGAGTTTGTATGTTTTATTTTTCCCATGTCGTATTTTGTTACTAAACAGAGAAATCTTTTTTAGAAATGCCAAATAACTGTTTATCCTTATATAATTCTGTTTATAAAGAGAAAATAAATAAATTAGCCGCCCAACCTTCCTTTTGTAAGACTCTCAGGGTAACGTTTTAAACATCATTTTAAACGACAAGATTTAAATATTATTCATTACCCGGCAAATATTTTCATATTTCAACAAATGTAGTGAACTGAAAAATTAGAACAAAAATGAAAACAAGAGTGTTAAATTGGCTTTGTAAGCACATATATTTAATATTAAACTGCGACTAAAGTATCAATAATTTATAAGATAAACGGGTGTCAAGAACAATGAATGCTCCAGATAGATTTGAATTATTTCTATTAGGTGAAGGTGAATCAAAACTACAAATTGATCCCGATACCAAGTCACCAAATGCTATAATCATAATCTTTGAAAAAGAAGATCATACGTTGGGTAACTTAATAAGAGCAGAATTATTAAATGATTCAAATGTGTTGTTTGCTGCTTATAAAGTAGAGCACCCATTTTTTGCTAGGTTCAAGTTAAGAATCCAAACCTCAGAAGGTTATGATCCAAAAGACGCATTAAAGAATGCTTGTAATAATATTATTAATAAATTAGGTGTATTAAAGACTAATTTTGAAACTGAATGGAATTTACAAACTTTGGCCTCTGACGAGAATTTTGGTATATGATTATGGGAACGAAGGTACTGCCAATTATCGTATGTTCAAACATGCATTTAATATTAGTCATTTATTGAATAAGAATGTATAAAAAGAAGACAAGGTCACCTAGACAGCAAAGGAATTTTGTAAACTAGTGTAAATAGCAACTGAAAAGAATGAAATTAACATTCAACCCATCGCATTTTCTATAAATCACTGTACAAAACATTTAAGTATATAATTAATGTATAACATCTAACAAAAATCCAATTAATGAATTATTTGTTTTAAACATTTCTTGACAAACTGAATTTTTTCTTTTATATTTAATTTATCTTCATCAGTATCAAGTTTTCTCAGTAATTCAACAGTTGGAACGGTGAAAGTACCATGTATTCTAGAAACTATAGTGGTAGTCGCGCCACACTTATGTATTGCAATAATCATTAGCGAAGAACTGTTATAGTTCATTCCTTCATTATCTTCACATCTACTGCTGATTTTGTCCAAATTATCATCTCCTTCATAAAATACAAACTGGAAAGTTCCATCACTTAGCTCAATCATAGTTGAATTATTTTCGTAAATAGTAAATCTTCTGACAAAAACATCTGCACTATTTTCTGATTTGGTCATCATTGCTGTTGTCATCATACCGTCAATAATCTGAGAATTTTGAATAAGTACAGGACTCAAATCTTCACACAAACTATTAAGTAATTTCAGTTTTTCCAATAATTCATCTGGAACATTATCACTAATATCAAAACATTTTGAGATCCAGCCATATTTTTCATTAGGAGCTACACCCCAAACTAAATTGTCATCTATTAATTTTAGTAACGTATTTCCATTAGAGAATAGTACACCAACATCGCCGTTAGATAATTGATAAGTAAATGGCCGGTCTAACCTATTCTCATTGTCATTTTTATAAAGATTATATTTGGTTATAATAGTTGGCTTCAGATTATCACCTGGTTCGGCTATATTGGACGGTTTAACTCTTGAAAGCGCCTGTTGTTCGACTTCAAATAATGTTAATAGCGTTAATCTAGAATGATTTCTTAATATATTAAGAGAAACTTTGAACGCCAACTTACTCATACACTTTATTGTTGGGCACTGGTATTGTTGAATTTTTTGTAATCTTTTCCGTTTAGCCAGAATAGCGTGAATTTCTATATTTCTTAAGAAAGTTTTTCTCTGAAGATGTCTTGTGTCATTATGGATATCAAAATAGTCAGTGTTCTTCTTTCGAAGAGTAAACTGCTGAGGTGTACCATGGTCCCTAGAAGACTCTTCACATTCACTATTAACTTTTCCCAATAGATTTTGTAAACCTGTTTCGATTAGACAATTTTTAAAATTTAAGATGGAATCCGAGTTATTAGTAAAACTCATATCTGCACCTAAATCTATTGGTTGATTTATTTTTAATTTCTTCGGGAAATAGGACTGGAACCACGGGTCTGAAATAATTTCGATTAATGACAATCTTTCAAAGGGATTCTTCACTAAAATTTTAGAAATTAATGCTTTGACTTGGCTGGATATCTCTATATTGTTTTTATTGTACTGTGGGAAGTTATAATTGCAATAAAAAATTCTTTCATAAACCATGGAAATCGTATCATCTCGAAATGGTGATGTTCCGACTGTTAATATGTATAAAATCACACCAATCGCCCAAATATCAATTTCAAAGGAGATCTGGAGGTTAAGGTTTGTATTACCGTCAACTTTTTTAAACAGCATTTGTATTAACTCTGGAGCTAAATAACTTGGTGTCCCTATTAATTTATTTTTCTCAACGAGGCTTCTTATACTATTATTATCCTTAGTGAATGAATGACCGTAATCGCAAATTTTTAAAGTGTATGATTCATCGAGTAGTAGATTACTTAATTTTAAATCACAGTGAATAACGTTTTTATTGTGTAACCAAGAAACACCACCAATTAATTGAACCATTAGTCTGCGAACTTCCGATTCGTAGAATTGGTATCCTTTTTCCATATAATCATTCAGAGAGCCCATCGGGCAAAATTCCATTACTATTGCAATGAATTCATTCTCTACTTGAAAATCCTCTAAGAAAGAAATAATATTATTCTGCTTAGAGACCAACTTATGTATCTGTATTTCATTAATAAGTTGACTTCTCTGCATATTTTTATATTTTGGACTGTTAATAGGTAGTACTTTCATAGCGTACGTTTTGCCATTTGGATGGATTACCTCGTAGCATATTGAATGTGTACCTTTTCCAATGCACCCTAACTGTTTGTATGGTTGCAATTCATGGTCTGTATGAATAAGCCTGTGAGGGTTGTACCCTTCGGTTTTTCTAATATTGATGCTACGTGCTCTATTAATCCCATTTTTTATGGTGATATCTTCAGATTGTATTAAAGAAAATTTTTCAGTGCTAGGTATTCTTTTGGGTTTATCCATCCTAACATGTTACGGATATTATTAAGATCTTAGGTTATAAGCTTTCCAATGCTAAACATTACATTTATATAATATGCCTTCATTAATTTATCAGTTGCAGTTTTAATAATGTGACAGTTTTTGCCATTGCATCGGTCGAGTTTTCTGCGCTCAAGAACATATATTGAAATAAAATGCAAACTGTCAGATTTAAGAACAATAAAAGCTAATACAATGGTTATAAATTTTTATCTAAAGTGTTGAGTAACCAAAGAATGATATAACTAATAATCTAACCTAATGCTGTATAGATAATTATATCAGCATGCGCTCTCTTTTTGGGCTAGCAACGAGAATAATGTTTAGTATAAGTTTAAAGACGTTGTCTCATCGTTATGCTTTGTGAACCTTCAATAGTCATAGATTGCTTATCTATCTGTTTAATAATATATACTAAATATGCAGATTGATTTTGTAGCAGAAAAATGTTCATTAAATACAAACCAATTGTTTTGCATAGTTGATTGACCTAATAATAAAATGCAGTAGATAATCTCAAATATTCATAGCTTAATTTTGTATATCCTTGTTCAATATTTTGGTATAGTTGATATGTAAAGATTATGAACTCTTACTTGCTTAAGTGTGTAACTTAGTTGGATGTAAACTCCTTTCCCAATATAAAATGATATTTTTCCCTTTACAGAAAAACAAAACAAGTGAACTCACAGTAACTACTTAACTGAAGGAAACATAAGAATGCAACGAGTTATTTGGAATATATGAGATCAAATCGATTATATAATCAGTCTGTTGTTCTGGACAATGGATCCTGTATTATTAAAGCTGGTTTCGCTGGTGAGCAAAAGCCCAAATGTCTCGAGTATTCGATCATTGGTAAACCGAAATACGAGTCCATTTTCACGACGACAAGCAATTCACTACAGAAAATAGATACTTTTGTTGGAAATCGAGCTCAAGAAGTTAGAGGGTTATTAAAGTTGAAATACCCTATGGCTCACGGGATAGTTGATGATTGGGACAGTATGGAATTGATCTGGGAGCATATCTTTAATGATAAATTGTCACTGGGAAACATTGAGGAACATCCAATATTGATAACTGAGGCACCATTAAATCCAAGTAATAATCGCAAAGTTGTATACGAAGTGTTATTTGAGAAATTTGGGTTTCCTGCTGTTTATGTTGCGATACCTGCGGTTCTGGCACTTTATGCTAAAGGACAGACTAGTGGATGCGTTGTGGATTGTGGAGACGGATATTGTTGTTCTGTTCCTGTATATGATGGATTTAGTTTGAAATCATGTATACAACGGATAGATATCGGTGGTCGAGATATTACTGAGCAGTTGCAATTTTATATAAGAAAAAGTACAGGAACATCATTATTTTCGAGTAATGAAAGAGAAATCGTTCGAACAATTAAAGAAAAAGTATGCTATGTAACTACAGATTATGAAAGTGAAGAAGAGAACTTCTACTTGAATTCAGAAGAGAATAATTCAAATTTTAGATTACCGGATGGAAAATTAATTACAATAAGTAATGGCAGATACCGAATTCCTGAGATATTATTTAATCCAAATTTGATAAATTCAGAGTTGGAAGGTGTTTCTGAGATCTGTTATAATTCGATTCAAAAGGTTGATATCGATCTTCGATCGAATTTGTTTTCCAATATTATCCTGAGTGGTGCGTCAACCATGTTTGATGGATTTGGTAATAGAATGCTAAAGGATTTAGAATTTTTATCAGGTAAATCAACAAAGGTAAGAATTATTGCATCACCTGAAAGAAAATATTCGGCCTGGGTAGGTGGCTCGATCTTGGCTGGATTATCAACATTTTCTAATCTTTGGTTAACAAAAGATAGTTGGGAAGAGGACTATTTAAAATAACGGAATATATAAAAGTGTATAACAAGTAAAATAATGACGAAATGAGATTGATGCAATGCACAAGCGTATATATTGCACTAATGCAACCATACACATGAGTACATGTTTGTACATATTGAAGTACACTAATATATACAAAATAATAATTTGTTAAACAGTTTTATATAAGTGTAAATTATATTTTTTTGTTCATAGTTATTTGATAAGAGAATAATAATAAAAAAATAAAATATACAATATTTGGCTTGTTTTATTATTTGATATAAGATTAAATGCAGTAATATCTGTCACCAAAATCACCTAAACCTGGAATCAAATATTTGTCATCGTTTAAACCTTTATCTAGACCACCTGTAACGATCTTGATATCTGGGAAAGCTTCGTGATATTTGTCGATACCATCCTTACTACAGATCAAATTTAAGAAGAAAATTCTTTCTGGTTTAACACCCCTCTTGATTAGCACTTCGGTAGCCATGATCGCACTACCACCAGTAGCCAGCATTGGGTCTAATAAGAAAACGTATCTATCAGCGATATCTTCTGGTAGTTTCTCGTAAAATAATTTTGGTAGAGCTGTTTCTTCATCTCTTTGAATTAAGATCTTACCAATACGAACCGATCTACAACAGTCTCTTAGGCCTTGTTCCATGGATTCACCTGCTCTGACAATGGAAACACCACAAATTTTACCCAAGAAACCAACACCATTGAAGGTTTCGTTTGTGTCAGTTAAAACATCTTTTGGTTCAACTGGTAAATGGTTTAAACCTTCTTCGACTAATAGTCTTATAATTCTATCAGAATAAAAGATAAAGTCTGGTCTAGTTGTGTTCTTGTCTCTAATGATGGTATACAAACCTAATAATTGGTTAGTTTGAGATAGTAGATGAACGTTTTTGTATGGTTCGGTAGACATGATGTAGTAGTTGTGTATTTATTATATCTTTTAAGAATGTTTGAGCAAGTGAATACAATAAGGTATGAAAGAAATACAGTGTTGTAAACAAACTATAAGATTTCTTTAACCTTAAAGTATGACATATTTATACAAAGAGTTGTTGCTTACAAATTTGATTAAATAATCAATTGTTGACAATTACAACACTATTGTTTTCCTTCCCCCTCCTCCACTCCACTCCACTTCCCTCGACTAGGCTCTACCCCCCCTAAGCAAATTTAACTAGGCAATCGCCGCGATGAGTAGCAAAAAAAATTTTCAAGAAAAAAAAATCTTTTCAAACGACGAAATTTTTCACTCCGACGGACATATTAGAGTCTTCACCGTCGGATTTAGATGAGTTTTCGTGTTCGGAATTTTTCATTTTCGGAAATTTCCGAGGGTTTCAAAAATATGCGGGTAACTGGTGTGCCACAAAGATTCTGAAATATATACCATCAATTTAGCATTGCATATGAATTGATAAAAGGAGATAAGAGTAATTGCTTATGCAGTTCATTTAATATAACACATATATATATTTGATTATTTAGGTATTTAAATCTAATTTTACGTATGTTCGTTCGTTCGTGGTTTCACTAATTAATCCGTAGTCTGGATGTATATGACTTCTGAACCTTCTACAGGACTAATTGATACCAATATTGTACCTCTGATAACTGTGAATCCTAGTTCCCTGGTCTTATCTTTTGATACCTCGGAATTGGAGTTCTTCATATATTCAACAGTCTCGTCAAGTACTAAATTCATTAGTTGATCGTACCCTTTCAAAACACCAATAACTAATCTTCCACCCATTAGTTTTACGCGGACTTTCGAGTCTTTGTACTTGGCCAAATCAATGATGGCTTCCCTTTTTGGACTTTCAAATTTCTTTCTTTGTTGTTGTTGTGCTTGTTTTGGCTATATTTATATGTAGAGAATATTCACGGAAATAGTTAGTAAAGAAGCATAGAATTAAAGGAAAAACAAAAATAAAAGTATAACGCATTAACATACTTGTTCACTCATTATGACACTTGATGCTATGTAATTAGTTTGGTTGCTACTTGGCTTGGTTTCGATTAACTTCTTTTTATTGTCTTGTATTGTAATGTAGATTCTCTATTCATTAATATGAAAAAATTAATAAATTTATTAAATCGCACAGTGGAAAAAAACACTGAAAAAAAGCTGGGACCAACTATAGTTATTGAAAAAACTATAATATCATAATATTATATATTATTAAAAAATAATTACATATTAACTACCAATATTAAACCATAAGTTTTCAATAACAAAATTCTTAATATAGATAAATGGTTCAAATATTAGTTATTTCAGATTTATGTTCAGTAAGCAAAAATTTCTCGATTGGTATTCAATTAGCCCAATTATGTGAAAAACTATACACTATAACGGGCATTGAACGTCAAGATATGAAACTAACTATATCATATAACGAGAACGATAAAACATTGGTTATAATACCTCGTGTGGACAACAATCAAATGCAACCTTTGCTCTCTGATTTCTGCACAATTAAACAGATTCAAGTGGATGATACAAATGTAAACTCCGTAGCAAATCAAATAAAAATTCAATCATTAGATGGTAGTATTGACGAGTCCATCTCATTCAAACTATCGGAAGAAGAATATGAAAGAAAATCAGATAGTGTATTGCAATGGAAAAAGGCAAATAACCTAGGTAGATTCAATCCAGACCATAAAACTAAACTAAAGAATTCAATTGCAGAGCAAGAAAAGAAAATTCCAACTTTACAAATTAATGAAAGATGTATTGTAAATACTGAAGATCAACTAGAAAGAAGAGGTTGGCTAAGATTTATTGGTAAAATTCCAAGTATAAGCAAAGACGAGGTTTGGTGTGGTATTGAGTTTGATGAGCCGATGGGGAAAAATAATGGTACATATAAAGGTCAATTATATTTTGGGCCTGTAAAAGAAAAATACGGTGGGTTTGTCAAGCCCATGTACGTTGAAACTGGTAGTCAATTTATTCCATTGGAGGTTGATTTTGATTCTGATGATGATGATGAATTGTGAAAAATGCAAAAAATAAATAATGGGTATTTTTGTAAATGCTTGATTAGTATAGTAAAAAATGTCTACTCAATTGGTATTTCAAAAAAACAAGAGAATATATTGTAGTGTCTATTTTTTTAACTTAAGACAATTATATATCATCATAGCCAGGTCAAAAAATTTCTTATAATTCTGTTTGTACTCGTAATTCACTGTGTATATTATGCAGAACAATTGTGACTCTATTGTATATATTTCTAAAATAGACACTTAACAATGCTAGAACTCAAAAATTCCAAGTCTTAAATTAGTTTTATTCATTATATTTATATATTTGATTTAGGAATTTAGTTTACAGAGCCAACAACATTATATTCTACTTTCTGTACTTGCTTGTAAAGTTTAGACACGTTTAATATCCTAACGGATTAGAAATATCCGGGCCAATTTCGGTGTGCACAGTTCTGTTGTTTATTATTGCATTATCAAACATCTCTTTTACCCTTTCTAAATTTTCTGCAGTTGGTTTAGCAAGTGCGACAGTTGCAGTGGCAGAACCAGATGGTAAATCTCTAACTTTGATACGAGAAATCTTGATTTTACCTAATTGTTCTAAACAATCTTGTAGTGCGTTTACATGGACACCTGGAGTTAAATTGAATATCATCAATATTTTGTTAGAATAATCGTGTTTCTTAGAACTATTAGTAGGTTTATAACTCTCGTGTTGTTGTGGCAAAGTAATTTGTGGTTTACTGTTATCTTCATACCTTACTGTTGTCTTTTTACTATTAGAATTTAAGGACACATTTCTCTTCTTAGTTCCCCTAGTTATTCTGTTACTGTAGTCTTGACCAGTAATAATTTTCTTCTTTTCTTTCTTCTTATTTATAATTTGGCTTTTCTTAATAAGATTTAAAGAAGTGGCTCTTTTACTCTGTTTTTTAGATTCAACAGTCTTAGTGGCTTCCCTTAGTAATACACCAACATCATTTGCACTAACTAATTTACCATTAACGACTCTATAACCAACATTGCCACTTTTTGTACTATCTACATTCTTATTCTTTTTGCTAATAACGTTGGCATTTTGTTGTTTTGTTACAGAAACATTCTTTCTTATATTTTTCCCCGTTTTCGCTTTGGTGTTATTACGTTGAGTATTATTTCTAGCCATTGTAATGATCTCTGTGTCTTTAGTTAAATTTTTAAGGTCGAATATTTAAAGGGTTTTATCAACGTAATTAATCTTTGAATAGCAAATAGTTGGTTCTTCCTTATCCTGTACTGTTACGTAAATCATTCGGTTTAAACTCTTTATAAACGTTTTCTTTGTTTTGAAGTTTTACCTTTTTTCACCGTTTTTTTTTCATTTTCCACCATAATGATTTACGTAGCTAAAGACTGACGTGGTAATAATTGCTTCTAGTTTCCTTGAAATAGTAAAAGCATTTCAGATATAAATATAATGAGGACAATAACAGTAAATATTAATGATAGTGGCTTTTTTGAGGTCAATGAACTTAATTATATTTGGACTTAACCTTCTTGGTTGTTATTTCTTTAAATAGCGATACTTTTGGCTATGTATATTTGATTTTCGCTCACTTCTAGACTCACTTGTCTCTCAATGCATATGCTATCAAGTACATTCTATTTTTAAAACTATTATTGGTCCCGATAGGGTGTTGATATATGTTTACAATTATTAATATATATATCTTTTACTAGGTTCACTAATATTAATTTTGGCTTGGTTATTATTTCTTTTCTGTTTTTATTTGAAATTGCTGGGACTCTAATGATACACAGACACCTAATATGAGACTATAAAGGTGTTTTAATTATTTTAAAAAAAAATTTATGGTTATGAAAATATAGGATTGTACTACGGTTTAAGTCTTATATAATGAGAGCTTGCAGTCACAGTGGCATACGGTATATCAGGATTTCAAGGAGAGTAATAACTAGGAAGAAACAAAATATTAAACTATATTACTCAAAAATGAGTAAGTTACACTATGTAAAAAGGAAGATTGATTTCAATAAAATAAAAGAATCGTTTTTAAGAATATATAAAAGGTTTTTTCTACAAATCATAAGAAACTAGAAGGATATATATATTGGACGTATAAAGAATTTTTGTTATAAACGATATCAGTAGTTAGAAATATATTTAGGCCCTGTAAGATTTTTTAGGAAATAATAGATTAGGATATCATATGTGTATCTTTTGTCTCTGTGCATAATACACGTATATATATATTATTGAATGAGTTTAGCATTATGCAGTAGAAGATTTTCAGTTTTCTACTTTCTTCGGGTGTACCAATTGTTGAATTAGTGGTTGGACGTTGTACTCAGGGGGTTTTATATTTATTAGTGGCACAGACATTATATATAGACTTGATATAATTATCTGTTGCTCTTTTTCTATATAATTAAAATAGTTATTCTACATATGGATATTAAGATAATCTCTTATATATCCTAAAGCCTTATCGCCTTATCTTGTTTTCTTATCTTAGACGGTTCCTACATTAAGAGCCGTCTTATTATATATTGTTAGGGTAATATCTCGACACCAATCAATAGTGTGCATTTTCCTTCTTTTCATTGAATATATCTATGTGAATATAATACCCTATTGGATGAGTATATCTTTTCTAACATATAATATCTTTAAAAAATTGTTTTAATATTTTGTTTGAGTTAGTGATATTCAAAGGAAACAAAAAGAAGTAAAAAAATATAAATAATAATTTGAACCGCAATAATCAATATGTATTATATCTTAATGATAGGAATTTTTAGATCCAAGATTAATTCATCATAATGAAATACTTCTATGAATGGTTATTATTCTGAATATATGAATACTTAATAATTATTAATTCTTATGGTTTTTTATAAATTCTGTATAAGTTATATATGTATATGAATGCATAACCTCATTATCCTCTTAAACATTATCTATCCCTTTATATTTTAGGTTATTCTCCTAAATGAGTTATTCTTCAGGAAGTCTCTATATCTTTTTACTAGGCTGTGTTCTTATAGTACACTCATTTTATATATACATTTAAACCGTAGTGCGAGCCTATATTTTCAGAATTATTTTAGAACTTTCCAGAGTAATCGCAATACCATTATAATATCATATTAGGTCTCCATGTATTACTAGAGTTCCAGCGTATCTGAACGACAAATAATAAACCCAATATTAATTTATTTAATATTATTACTCTTTGTAATTAATTACTTGTAAATATTAGTACTTAGTTCCTATTGTATAGATGAGAAAGAATATTTTGTTTATTTTATATATCAAATGTTGAGAATGAAAATTTGGCAAACTTATATAAAACCTATTTAAACCCATATAATGGTATAAGAAGGGACAAGAAAATAATTTAACTTTTTTTTCAAAGTAGGTGTCTGCGTAATATTAAAGTTTCAGCAAAATGTCTATATACAAGCCGTTGTTACATACATCAATGTTATTTTAAACAAAGGCAGTGTTTATAAAACTCATATGGGATATAAAGAGATCAGATGTGTTGGTATTTTATGAACACATATATATTAGATAACATAGAATGATATCTTTAGAACTGGCAGATTAAACAATACTGATTTGGTTGGAGGTGTTTTTTTACTATATATTTTGAAATCCAACATGGTTCGCAAACGAACTAAAACAGTTCTCAAAACCATATGAATATTATGAATTGTGTATTGGGATACATATTTAAAGTGTAATCTTAAGTATTCCAACAAGTTAATTGACTATAACATTTAAATGAAGTAATTTTGCAAGTACCTAATATGAAGTTTTCTTTAGGAAGTTAATCGCACTCGCTAGGTAATTTTCAGGAAATTAAACATTCTGTATGCTATGCTTTGTAAAGGTCTTTCCAACTATGTCACTTTCCAGATTATAGATGCACAATAAATTTCTTATTTTCATCATTAATACCAAATTACCTAATTATTTATCAATAGTGGTTAAATCCAAACAACATTGTTTATATGTAATGACAATAAAACAAAAAAAAGATTCAAGTTTCCCTATTCAGGTTTTTAATAGTTACCTTTAACTTGGTTTTCTTTTTTTTCTTTACTATCCCTTCTGAAACCAGCGATCTTTTAATAATTTCCAAAGGGTTGTTCTTTGTATCACCCTTACCCGTGTCATTTGTTTTTAAAACCTGTTGTTCATTTATTAGGCTTAATCTTTTTCTTTTCTTATCAAAGTCTGATGCTTTCTTAGTTAAATATTCTTCCATTTGGATATTCTTAATTGACTCTTTTTCCTTAACACCTTTAAAAAAATCTAATTCATCTTTACTCAGCCTGTTGAATTTCTCTCTTTTTCTTACCTGGCTCTTAAATTCCTTTTGTTTTGATATTGCATTACTTCTAAGTTGATCCCTCAACGACTTTCTGCTTTTTCTTTGCTTTTCTGCCTCAAATTTTTTTAACTCTTGTTGTTCTTTTACCTTTTGAGATTCTAAATCAGTGACACCCTCAGACACAAAAGTTAAAGGTGTCTTCTTTGGAACGTAATTGTTACTTTTTTTAGCACCATTCATCCTATACACACTTTGGACTTTGGTAATTATATATTAACCATATTAGTTTATACTTAGGTTTATGGTTGAATTGACCTGTTTCAATAAATATCATTGTTTAATTTTTAAAGTCTTTTTTTCTTTGAAAATAAAAAATTCAATATTCGTGTGGCTGATGTTTTATCCTAAAATATATTTGTAAAAGTTACATAGAATAAGAAAAAAAAAGGATATCTTTCTGATACTCAACACAGATATATGGAAAGTTAAATAATACAATTGTGTTATAGCACTTAACATTAAGTGTAATATTTAATCAAAATTCTGGATATCCAATAATTAGGTATAGTATATTGGGCCAGCTACGGTTACTTTTAAGTGATTGGTTATCCATCTGTAACTTCAAAAATTAAGTAATGGAAACCAGAAGTTAATAGTATTATGTTTTTGGTTTTATTATAATTCATATTGTGGGTCTTTTTATTAGAATGAGATAATTAAAATAAATGCCAAGTATCTGGAGTGAAAATAACTGGTCTGGTTTCTCTGTTATTTATCTCATTGTATTACGACTAACTCATATTTGATTATATTCCTTTATTTATTCGTTCATATTGAAAAATATGTAACAGAACATTTTTCCATTTTTCCAGACAAACACATTGATTTTGTTTTAATAATTTATTTTATGTCTAGTATCTGCACCTCATATTAACAAAAAAAGAATCTATATTCCCAGGCTTAGTACTTGTGTTTTATTATTATCGTTCAGAGGTATACGCACTGATAGAAGATTGATTCTTAGTTGAAGGCATCATTATTGATTAGTGTATGTCGAGGTAAGTTTAGGTTAGAAGAGGAAGTAAATATTTTTTACTACTTGTAATCTTTGTATAAAAGTTCGGTTTATTATAAAATAATAATTATGTAAAATAAATAAATAAATTAATTAATTAATTAAGAATCAATATCAATCAGATTGTATACTTGAAGTATTGGTCTATTTATACGTCTCTGGGAAGTGAAGTAATAGGTGAAAATTTTTCACATAGTCGATAAGTTATACTATT
>JAJLYB010000099.1:0-44724 GCA_030674245.1 Jamesozyma piceae
AACGATGTATCCCAGGCAGCTGCACCTTGGACGTTTCTACGCATAGATTCACCAGCATCGAAAAACCCCGCCGGTATTGTAGTTTCTTCCAGAAATTCTAAACCTGGTGTAACCAAAACTTCTTTTTCAGTGACTGCATCCTCCAGGATCAGCTGGTCTACTTTAGCAATTGTATTTACCTTACTTATTTTCACATTCAACCTGGAATTTGTCTTAAATAGCGAACTTATCTTTGTTAAAGTATCTTTAATATCTGAAAGAAGAAAGCCGGCTTGTTTAGTATAGACACGAACAATACCTTGTAGAAGCTCCCCTGATGTACGAAGCGTAATATAATCATTATTCTCTGAAATCTCTGGCCTGCAACCAGATACTTTAGCGATTTCCTCAGCAGATTCAGCAATGCTAGTTTGTAAGACAGATCCTCTTGGAATATTAGACATATTAGCTGCCAACCACACTTGGGCCAATGGTCCACTGTCTGTAGCAATCTTTAATACTGTGTATGGATGATGAATATTAGTTGTCATTTGTTGTTTTGTCTGTTTCAGCAATTAATAGAAATATGTATACACAAATCTTGGACCTAAATAGAATTCATAAAAATAGCAAATATAGTTATAGAAGAATTATTAATATTTTTAATTTTGTAACTACGGGTAATTTGAAACTTTTGGGTTAGATCAAAATTAATTATTCTTTTATAGAATCACTTTCAAGAACACTGTTTGAGCCTTGAGAGTAGTTGTTTATTTACATCTAATTTTGATTTTTCACTATATTTACGCGTGCTATAAACATATCCTATTGAAATTGTAAACTGAGAATTCGCGTCCAGAGACAATGCCGTATGTAATATTTCTCTTCTCTATGCAATTTGGACAGGCTTTGTTATGACTAGCTTGTCCTATTCTTCTACTTTTGGGTAATAGTGAATTTGAAATAATAAAGTTTATAATTCATTTCTTAGAATATGTCAATATTGCTACTCTCTTATTGTCGTCTTCTTATTTCCAATCAATTGTGGTCGATTTCATTAAAATTATATGTATAAGTCTTTCTCTGAAACTATCCCTATATTTTGACGAACAGTTTATTGTTTTAATATTACATAAATGATTAGTTTATTGATAAAAATTACAAACTGTAAAGGGCTTTACATATATCAAAAGTTACATAAATGACATTTAATAATATCATAATTAATTATACAAAAACAATCTTTCTTCTTATATTCTTCGTCATGGATAATTTCTAGGTCGATTAGTGTAATAATAGAACAAATTATCTAATCGTGACTATTTTTAAAATAAACGCAATGATGTCCATAAAAAGAAATTTAAAAATAAAGAATAATAACACTTTTTTCTGAATTGTTGTGTATATATGTGTATATATATATTTACTTATGTAAAGATAGAATATAAAGCTATGAGATTAATTACGGCTTAACCATGCATAATAGCATTAACAGGAAAAGAAACAAATTTAAATACGATTAGACTCATGCAAGAATATTGCAGAAATCATCTCCTAATTTATTTTAATACATTTTGTAATTCTTCTAAGACATTAACTTGAATTGCAGCTTCAGCAGCAATCTTTTCGTCAGCAGAGTTAAGGTTGGCCTTAGCTTCACTCAATAAAGATTTGACGTTATCTTGGGAGAAGGAATCCAATGGGAAAGCTTCAGCAGCTGTTATGCTTAGTACAGAGTTTGGTTCAACGGTAGCAAATCCACCAGAAATGAAGAATTTCTTTGGGGTTGGACCTTCTTCGAAAATTTCAACGATACCTGGGGATAACTGCTCAATGGTTGGGACGTGATTAGCTAAAATACCCATCTTACCAGATTGCGCGGGGAGGTTTACTTGGTTGACACCAGCTCCTGAGTATAATGTTTCATGAGGTAAAGCAAACTTTAATTTCAAAACATTTTCGACTGCTTCAACATATGTACGTTTGGAGATAGTATTTAATGATCTTGGTATATTTTTAGTGGCAATTGAACGAAACATGACTATACTTATGATAAAGTGCTTGGTTTAGTGTACCTAAATGATAAAAAAAATCCAACAAAATCTATTGCTTGATATTTTATGGTTTAGATATGACCTTGTTTTACAATTTTCTAACAAAGGGGGCCCAGTTTAATAAAATTATCACCTTTTTTTCTTTAAGTCTTAAATGTTTTTTGTTTTCAGCAAAAATATTCTGGACTACGCTTAGTTGTTCGAGAGAGAATACGGCAACATTATTGGCTGAAAGTCTCTAAAAATATAACACCCATCACCCACATAGTTGAAACTCATTAGAATTATACAAATCCTTACTGAATATATGTATTAAGCAAGATAATACATTTCTATAAACGTTGGGCATGTACTCTCAACGATATCAATCACTCTCACGCTTGGAATGATGATCATTGACTGTACCTACAAGCCTATTAATAATGAATAAAAAATATGAAGAAAAAAATTTTAATACTTAATCTAATATTACACATGTTTTGGACATAATGACAGGCCTGTCATTATGTCCTTAAACTATACAAAAAAATGTATCACCTTACGAAATTTCCGTTGTTATAACCCAAATAAGTGCATATAAATATAAATAAATATGAACTTATTATAATTCTTGAGAAGCCTTTGGTTTAGTTGACTTCTTTGGCAATAAGTTTTGATGAATGTTTGGTAAGACACCACCTTGAGCGATAGTGACATTACCTAACAACTTGTTTAATTCATCATCATTTCTGATAGCTAACTGTAAATGTCTTGGAATAATTCTTGACTTCTTGTTATCTCTAGCAGCGTTACCAGCTAATTCTAAGATTTCAGCAGCTAAATATTCTAAGACAGCGGTTAAGTAAACTGGAGCACCGGAACCGATTCTTTGAGCGTAATTACCTTTTCTTAGTAATCTGTGAACTCTACCGACTGGGAATGTTAAACCAGCCTTAGCAGATCTTGATTGAGAAGCTTTAGCAGCTGAACCAGCTTTACCACCTTTACCACCGGACATTATGTATGTGTGTTTCTTTATTTGTTTGTTTTTTGATATATACTATCGTTACTATTATCTTACTAGAAATAACTAAATAGAAAATAAATGGAACATGCCAAATGAATAGTTTAAAATATACATATCACAATTTATTCTATTCTCCTTATATATTTGAATATATATTAGGGACCAGGTTGCATTGATGTTTATACCGATATTGTTTATTAATAACCTCTTTGTGTATCGTGCAACTTTCCTCTCCATACAATTCTTAAATTTTCTTAGTGCTAGTTTTTTCTTGCGTGTGCGAAGTTTACAGAACGTTCAGGCGTTCCAACACTTTCGCATGGCACGTTCAGAAATTTCTACGCGATTGAGATGAGCACAGTGGGAGAAAAAACTGGCACAGCTAGAAATAGGTAGTCCAAAAACTGCAATTATACCAACAAGAGTTTAATATAAATATCAATAAACTTTAGAATACCTTCAGATAGAAAAGCTTTGTTTCTTAAATGTCCTTAATTTTTGGAGAAGGTAATCTTATACAATAGCTCAAACACACACATACACTTACATACACAATTAACAATGTCTGCTCCAGCCGAAAAGAAACCTGCCTCTAAAGCTCCAGCTGAAAAGAAACCAGCTGCCAAGAAAACCTCAGGTTCTACTGAACATAAAAAGAGAACCAAGGCTAGAAAGGAAACTTACTCTTCTTACATCTACAAGGTTTTGAAGCAAACCCATCCAGATACCGGTATCTCCCAAAAGTCAATGTCTATCTTAAACTCTTTTGTTAACGATATCTTTGAAAGAATTGCCACTGAAGCTTCTAAATTAGCCGCTTACAACAAGAAGTCTACCATTTCTGCTAGAGAAATCCAAACTGCCGTTAGATTAATCTTACCAGGTGAATTAGCCAAGCATGCTGTTTCTGAAGGTACTAGAGCTGTCACTAAGTACTCCTCTTCTACTCAAGCATAAGGGTAGTAACTCATAATAAATTTTTAAATAAATAGGGTATATACTTAACAGGTTTGTAATATAGGGTATTTTTAATAACAATAAAATAAAGGAAATCCAAACTTTTTTTTTTAATATATATAGAAGATTTATGTAATTTTATTATTTTTCTTCCTTAATAAATATACTTAATGGAAGGGCCTAATAATTTTGTGCTTCAGGTATAGTACAAAATGCTACTATGTTTTTTGAAGTTGTTATACAAAATATTTTTAATGATAGGTATTTTTTAGATCCGACATTAATTTATTATAATGTAATTCTTCTGGTTTCCTATAAATTGTATATAGGATATATAAGTATATTGATGAATAACTTTGTTATCTTCTTGAACATTATCCATCCTTTTATACTTTAGGGTTTTCTCCTAAATGAGTTCTTCTTCTAGAAGTTTCTACATCATTCTACTAGTTTCTACTTTTATAGTACACTCATTCTATGTATACACTTAAACCATGGTACAAGCCTATATTTTTATAATCATTTTAGAACTTTCTAGAATAATCGTAATACCATTATAGCCCTATATTAGGTCTCTATGTATTATTAGAGTTCCAGCAATTTTCAATTCGATGTATTAATTCTTTTTAAATTAAAGTTTAGTGTCCATATTTTGAATTGGCAAAAAATAAAATATATATATATACTTTTTTTATATATGCTATTTTCAGTTGTTGAAAAAATATATAAAAAAAAATTTATTTATCATCCAACAATATTAAACATATTTAAATTTGCTGGAACTCTAATATTGTAGGAACCGTATGAGATAAGAAAATAATATAAGGGGATAAGGCTGTAGGATATATAAGAGATTATCTTAATATCCATATGTAGAATACTTATTTTAATTATATAGAAAAAGAAGAACAGATAATTATATCAAGTCTATATATAATGTCTGTGCCACTAATAAATATAAAGCCCCCTGAGTACAATGTCCAACCACTAATTCAACACATAGAGACCCAATATGAAACTATAATGGTATTACAATTAATGTTGGATTTAAAAAATATCTACCATTAAAATTCAACTTTTCAATGAAGTAAATAATTTAAAATAAAATTTGTTCAATAACTATTGTTAATTGTTTATTAATGAGTTAAATTTACTATCTAAATTACTAAACATACTTAGGATAAATATCATATTTAATATAGAAAAGGTTACATAGGAAAAATTTCAATTTTATCAAGGAATTTGATATTTTAAATAAAAATAAAGAAAATGGTAGAAAATTAACCATAGAATCTTTTGCCCTTTATATGCACTTTTCAAAAATATTTTAATATTATAATCAAAATAGGAAAAAGAAATACTACCTATAACATATGATTAAAAGTGCTTCAACAAGACTTTTGTAGTAGTTTTTATTATGAATAATTTAACTACTTGAAGTATATTCCAATTTTCTGTGACATTTATCTTAGGCACCACTCAGTTATGTATTTAAAAATAATAGTCTTCTTGTTACTGAATTTATTGATTGAATAAAGTAAATTGAAAATCCCTTCAGTTTAGAAACCTTTCTCGAGTAAGGGTTGCTTGCATAGATAATGGGTTTAAATTTCTAGATAATATTTCACACATTTTCTTCCTGTCCAAAGTTATTGAACTCGAACTTACTATACCGGAAACGGTATCCAAAATTATGGTGTTAAACGTATAAACTATTCTACGTTATATATACCGGAAATATCTTTAGAGTTTATCGTGTTTCACCGTCACTATAAATTGAGGAACTCTCTTGTGCAGTTTTTCTTACAAACCAAAATATCAGTGTTTTTCTAAAAAGAGAAGTAGCGTCAGTAAGTGTAGCTGCGGAAAACATTGGTATAGTTAATATATTAAAAAATAAACTGATTATATTCTAATATTATTCAATTCAAGCATATTAAGAATTAATATCAATAATAGTACAAGTATTTATTAGAGTAAACATCAACATTAGTATTAATTTAACGATTTCATCCATTAATATGAAGGATAATAAGAGAGAAAGGTATAACATTTGCATAAATATATAAGAAATATACATTTTTATATGATTTAGAACACTATACAACCATCACAATCAAATATTCTACATTTGAATAGGTTATTACATGGTGCTCCTTCAAATAATTTTTCAGATCAATTATCTTCTTAACCATTAAATTCGTTCCCACAACAACATAATATCACGCCAATAAGCAGAATAGATAGAGAAAAAATAACATGCCAAATTTAACCAGTTCATTAAGTGTAATTCCAGCAGAATATCATCTTTCAATGAAACCTGAAATAAAATCTCAAATCGACAAAGTCAAAGTAAATTGAATTCGCTGTCAAGTCAAAATATGATTCAACTAAAATCTCGTCCAAGAAAGCAATAACCAAGAAACCAAATAATAATAATATACCAACTATTTCAATGTTTCCACAACAACAACAAACACTACCAAGTGTGGGTGCTATGTATAGAGGTCCAAATGTGTTAAGAGAGATTGTAGTTCATAACGTAACGAAGCATCCAACACCAGATGAGGCACAATCTCAATCTCATGGGCCTGTGATGAATTTTAATCTAAATGGAGAAACAAGTAGAAATACTAATTCGGGTGAAAACGTAAATGTCGTCCCATAACATGTAATTTCACAATTTGCAACAATGAATTCAGAGCAAAATAATAAAATTTCAATGACTAATAGAATTACAGATGGGTGGGAATGAAAAGAAAAAGAAAAAGAAGAATGGTTTTAAATTCTTTAAGAAAGGTTCCTCGCAAGATTATTCTCATATTAATCATGATCGCGTGTCTTACATAAATTCACTGAAAAATTCCACCAATGTAACAGGATCATATCCAAAACTCAGGATGATTATTGAATGCAAACTAGTATTAAAATTTAGAACAAATTAGATATATTTTATGTATGGTAAATACAATCTTGGCATCACAACATAATGACTAATGGATTTTCTATTAATTCATTTCAACCTTGTGGAAGAAATATATTTTAACTCTATAAACCCACGTAATTATAGGAGGCAGTCTTCGGCCGAGCAGTTATATTATCGGGCTTGAATTAAACACAGCTGAAAACCTTTCGGCCGATCATTTCGGCCGAAATAGACTTATGCAATTAATGAATGTTTCATCAAAGGGAATATCATCCAACAAATAAATAAATAAAAGGTATTATAAAATAGGAATATAAAATGGAGGATTATTTCAACTAAATTAATGATATTCTTTTTAATATTTCTTAATTTATATTAGATAGTATGAAAGGAAAGCACGATAAGGAATAATAACTTTAATCATATATTAAAAAATAACTAACAAATAAATAAAAGATGTCTTCTTTATTAGCTCAACAAATTAAATTCGGTAACACAGGCATTAAAATTTCACCAATTATTGTCGGTTGTATGTCTTACGGTTCGAAGAACTGGGCTACATGGATAGAAAATGATAAGGAAAAGATTTTTTCAATTTTAAAGTACTGCTACGATAAAGGTTTACGTACCTACGACACAGCTGATGTTTACTCCAATGGTTTAAGCGAAATATTACTTGGTGAGTTTTTAAAAAAGTTTAATATTAGAAGAGAAACAGTAGTTATTTTAACAAAAGTTTTCTTCCCTGTTAGTGAAGATGTTTCTTTAGATTTAGACTCTCTTGAAGTTAATCAAGAAAGTGTTAATCAACAAGGTTTATCCCGTAAACATATAATAACCGGTGTCAAGAATTCTGTTAAAAGATTGGATACATATATCGATGTCTTACAAATTCATAGATTTGACCTAGATACACCTATCAAAGAAACTATGAAAGCATTGAACGATGTTGTTGAAAATGGCGATGTTAGATATATTGGTGCTTCCTCAATGTTACCAACTCAATTTGCAGAGATGCAAGCTATAGCTGATAAATATGATTGGTTTCAATTTGTTAATATGCAATCTTGTTATAATTTACTTTACAGAGAAGATGAACGTGATATGAATCAATATTGTAAGAAGCACAACATTGCTTTAACTCCATGGTCCCCAAACCAAGGCGGTATTTTAACTAGGCCAGTTGGTGTTAACTCAGAAAGATCTTCTAAGGATAAAATCGTTAAAGCATGGAAACTTAATAAGTTAGAGTCCCACGAAATTGAAATTATTAACCGCGTTGAACAATTATCAAAGAAGAAAGGCGTCTCGATGGCTTCAATCTCTACAGCATGGGTTGTTGCTAAGGGTTGTGCCCCAATTGTTGGTATGAGCAGTACTTCTAGGGTAGACGATGCACTCACTGCCCTCAGTGTCGAATTTACTGAAGAAGAGCTTAAATATTTAGAAGAGCCTTACAAACCAAGAGGTTTGTTGATGTAAGAAAGCTAATTATATATATTCATATAAAAGGGTTTAATTTACGAATTGTTTAACATTTTAAAAAATATCATTTTTATAGGTAACTGTATCATCTTGAAAAGATATTTTTTAATTACTAGGTTTATCGTCGAGGACAAGTCCGAAAACTAAGAAACATATCGAAATGTGTTATATGAAACCAGAATTTATGTATTTAAGAATTCTAGAAAGTTTGAATGCTACATTCATTATGATTGTCGTCAGTGAATGCAATGGTTACGCAGTGAAACGGGGTTTTCCATATCTGGGTCAGAATTAATGTCTGTTACATACTCTTACATTGACCGCTTTCAACAAGAAGCAAATATCCATTATAATTAATTAATTTTCCAGTTTTTCTAAGGTTTTTAAATGGTACCTCTCTTTACTAACCCCGAGCATATGGTTCTTTATTGTTTACATGCCCTAGCCACCTAATTTGCTGATGTAAGGTTGAAATAGATACCGTAAAATTAAGAGACATCTCTATTCAGTTAGGAGAGTTATATTATTCTTGTCTGCCATTTCTGTTCTTGAATATAATAAGAGAAAAACGTATAGAACTTACATTAATATATATTAAACTTACAATCTTTTATATGAACCATAACAAACAATACATAGCTGTTTGTAACCTATTGCAATAGGGTAAGCTATAAGAACAACTAGATAACTAGATCTCTTAGATGATTAGTTAACAACCGGTATTAGCCGCCACTAACCGTTTATAACCGATGTTAACTGGTAACCCAACACTCCTTATTTCTACATATACAAGAAAGTATATTTAATATATATCTATGTAGGTTCTATACCCTTCTCTCTTATTATACTCAATAAGGAAGAGGCAAGACATTAACAATATAATTCTCTTCACTGAATAAATATGTCTCTTAACACTACTATAACAATTCCTACCTTACGTCAACACTAACTAGTTATTAAATTCAAAAAAGTTTAATGTTAAATATATAAATCACGTGAATATTTAAAAAATTTAAAAAATTTAAAAAGTTATTATATTAATTATATTGTGTACTCTAACCGACTATAAAATAAACTAATTAAAGAAAATATGGAATACTATTTTTCTTCGGCGTAAGGTAGAAATTATTATAGTAGCGCTAAGAGATATATTTATTTAGTGGAGAATTGTATTATTAACGCTTAGCCTCTTTCTTGTTGAATATAATAAGAGAGAAGGGTATAGAACCTACATAGATATATATTAAATATACATTCTTGTATATGTAGAAATAAGGAGTGTTGGGTTACCAGTTAACATCGGTTATAAACGGTTATCACCGACTAACTGTGGTTGCTAACCCATCAGCTCCTTGGACTAATTATCTAGTTGTTCTTATGACTTACCCTATCGCAACAAATTGATATAGTGCAAATGAGGGATATTCTAGTTGATATAAGGTAGAAGTTGTTATTGTAAAATTATGAGACATATCTATTCAGTGAAGAGAATTTTATTATTTTTGTTTAGCGTGTTTCTTACTGAATATAATAAGAGAGAAAAGTGTAGAGCTTACATAATTATATATTTAATATACATTCAAATATATAACTCATGACAAACAACACTTAGTTGTTTGTGTCCGGTTAGTAGCGGTTAATGTCGGTTTTAACCAGTTATACAATAGACTCAGTTATATAGCTGTTCTTATAGATTACTCTATTCCAACAATATTAATTCAACTGAGATTTGTGTTATTTTTATATAGCTTGCTTCTTTAAATGAATACGATAAAAAGGTATAGAACTTTAATAAAAAATCTATGTCATATACAATCTTAGAGAAGGTATATAACATAGAATAGTTAGTTTTTTATGCTCGCTGAGGGTGGATAAAATTGATTCAAGCTGGATATTGAATAAGCCAGCCCTTAACAATATAAGCTGTCTATTTTGTTGTCATAGATAACAATACTATATCATCTTTCTTTTTAAGTGTAGTTTGTACTCCTGATTAAATTAATAGAGAAGAAATTCTTAAATATAGTATAGCTAATTTAAAATGAATGTTACTATACGCAATGGGGAAATGTCAAAGTGTTAATAATAATCATTGAATATTAATTTACTGTAATTAATTAAATCTATATAATGTATGTAATTTCCACCCACATATAGAATTTATATATATAATATTATATAGGAACCATAGAAAATTGGTTTTTAATGTGAATTTATAGTTTAGGATTTATTATAGTGTGTCAAATAAAAAAATTAACATAAAAGCGGTTATAAATCATAGAGTAATTTTTCGTCTGCTTTCAAACTCTTAAAGAATGGATCTGGCGGAATACAAGCACCTAAAGCCCTTCTCGCATGACTATTCATATATTTTAAACCTAAAATGTAACTTGAATTAACCCAACCGAAACCCTCCTTAGCAACACCTTTAAAATCTGCTCCTTGATTACCGTATTCAGCCTCAACACGATGTGGGTCAGTACCTTTAGTAACATCATATTTTTCAACTACGATACCATTATAATCAACAAAAGCCTTAGTCATCATATATAGCCAACGATAGGCTAATCTTGTAGCCACAGGTTCATAGCCATAATCTGAGAGACCTTTCCAAGCTAGAATTTGATGAGGTGCCCATCCAAATGGATAATCCCATTGCCTAATAGGTCTATTGATTGATATTGGTCCCCTTGAACATTCAGTACAAGCAACTAAACCACATAACATCTCTAGTTTTGGTATAGTTTTTTCAACCATAATTTTAGCTTGTTCCTTAGTGGCAAAGCCTGCCCATAAGGCCCAAAATGTTGTTGCTGATTCATAAGATGTTCTTTCTCTTTTCTTCACGTTATAATCAAAGAAGAAACCAGATTCTTCATCCCACAGGTATTTATTGATACTTTCTTTCCTTTGTTCGGCTAGCTTCCTCCAATCTGCGGATGTAGTGACTGTAAAATCTACCCCGTCGACATATTTATCATCAAAATATTCCTCGATTACATCAGCAATATCAACTTCATATTTATATAGCAAAGCATTTAAATCGATAGTTGCCAAGTAAGCACAGACACCTTCAAATCTATAAGTCGTGTCATGACCAGATTCTCTAACAGCACGGTCATGCAAGAAAAATTCATCTAATTGTGGCTCATTAACTTTACCCTCATTATACATATTTCTGAATTCCTCAAATGTGCAATTATATTTTCTTGTGTATGGTAATAGAATGGTGTCGAAATGGTCAGGCTCGGTCTCCGGTGGGATACCTATACCGTCTGGATGATAACAAGATAATCCAGTTTCTGGATCAAATCTTGGTGAAGCGGTCCAGATTTGTTTATATTCTTTAATTGCTGCTCTAAATGATCTTCTCAAAAAGTCAATAGCGTTTGGATTGTTTTTGCCACCAATTTTATTAAACACGACTTTAGCCATATCAGTCAGGAATGGAGGCTGGGATCTACAAAGGTAGTAACTTCTATTGGCATTTAAAATCTTACCATAATGGCTAATTTCAAAAATGAAATGCTCCACCATTCCTCTAGCAACATCAACCTTATTGCTTTCTAAAAGTCCTAAAGCCATTAAATATGAATCCCAACCGTATAACTCATTGAATCTTCCACCAGGAACTGCATATGGGTATCCAATTAAAGATTTTTCACCTGTGGATGGATTAAAATGTTCTTCCATTGCAAGTGCCAATAAACCTGGAGTTCTGTTTAAAGACTTAACATAGTCAGGTGTGATGTGTTCTGGCAAATATTCGACTTCTATTTTCAAGGATGGATTCATTTGTGAAGCTTGGATGTAGAATTCATATTGTTCTGGACAATTAAATGGAACATATATTCTTGGATTCTTAGCTTCTGGGGTATCAATTTTAGAATCACTTGCTATTTCACCTATATTGTTTAAATCTATTCTTCTTGTTAAATTATTCCAGAATTGATTTGAAATCAATCTTGATAACCTATTGACTGGGTTTTCGTTAATACGAGCCTCGTCTAAATAAATTTGGTGCTTACCAAAACTCTTTGCAATTGTTAATTCTTGTAGTAGATTTGAAAGCATATATGTACCTCTAACGTTAACATGATTGTAACCATATGAGTTAGCTGTACCAAGTTTCAAAACCTTTGGGCCTGTATCTTCTATAGTAATCTGATAATTTCTATCTGTATCTTCACTTGTCAATAGATCGTTCAAAGTTTTATCAACATCTTTGATGAAGAATCTACGGTTACCTTTACTAATTAAATAACTGTCGTCTTCAGAGCCGCGTCTTCTTAAGGAGTGGTTCTTTAAGTCTGATCTTCTGAGATCTGAATCGTCAAACACACTCATTGTTCTTGTTCTATTCAATGGTTTTGATTTATTATTAGCACTGTTAGTCTGCTTTCTAGGATCGGGACTTGGGCCATAGTAAACTTCAGCATTTGAGAATGGATCGTTAAATTCACTCAGAGATGACACCCTCCTACGACGAGGTTCTACTTTGGGTGCAGTAGAAACAGTTGTAAATGGACTATACATGGGACTCTCTTCATCATCTTCTATGGCTGAAGAAGAAGAAACAGCTGTGTTAATTGAATTTAATTTAGAGAACATATTTGTTAAATCAACTGTGTTTCAGTTTAGTCTAATCTGATAGTGTATTTTTTTGTTTTTTTATAGATTATGATTGTTAGATTAACTATTTTGAATTTATATGTGTTCTGAATTTAGTATAGGCTATTTATGATCGTTAAACGCTGTGATTTCTATAACTAATTATTGATTAGATAAGGATAACAAACACAGCACTTAATATGTATAATTAAAAAGAACGGAAATATTAATTTATGTTTGCTGAAATTGCAAAGTTTTAAGAAAATGAATAGCTCTGTAAAAATAATGATGTGTTAAATAAACTATCTTTATATTTATCATTAATGACTATTTTACTTTTATATAATTTTATACAAGTTCATCATCGATTTCCCAAAACCAAGACTTGAGTTCTATCTAAATTTTCTTTGTCTCGTTTCTTTTTCAGAGTGTTCCCTATTTCTTTTTGCTTTGCCGTTGAAAAGAATAAACCAAGCAATACATATACTGGTGTGTTTATGCAAGAAGCTATGTATGCAAGCTCTTTGTCGCGTTATTATTAATATTTACATTAGATCTATCAGAGAGAACAAGTGTTCGGTGCATGCATTTCCTCCCATCTTGTTTCCACTGGAGAGGAATGGCTTCATCGTTAAGCAGCATTATTGCATACGAGAAATATAGAAATATATAGATAGATGTCCAACCCGTATCTTAAAAACTTCAATTAGGGAGAGTGTACATAGTGGAAAAGAGGGAAGATGAAACAGATGCAGGTGAATCACCCTCTCAGCAGCTTGGAATTGGATCCAATTGAGTTAAATTGTCCTTGTGTCCTCAAGTGCGTGCATATATAATATTAATAACGATAGTAGTACTAATATCCGTCCGGCCTTTCTTACTTGATCAAGTAATGCACTCAAATAATCACGCTGAGTAACCATTCGGCAATTTCCTATTTCGGTCAACAACCCCTAAATTTTTAGAAGCTGGTGCAGAACCCGTATGACACGATGTGGTCGTGTACAACGATGTATTTCAAGAATTTTTCAGTTTTTTTTTCTTGTTTTTTTTTCTAATCCAAATATTCCATCTGTGGCAACATCCAATTGGAATATAACTGAATTGGAAATAGTGTTTATATCGAAACCATCGAGTCTGGAGAATGATCTTTCAGTTTATTTTTATGTACGTAGATATTTGTTAATTGGTTCTCTTTTATAATTGCTACAGATATAAACAAGCACACGACCATACACACATATCATGTCAGGAGAAGCTAAACCTGTTGAAACCCCAAAGACCGAAGATTCTTCTGTTCCAAAACCACCTTCCTCTGCTGTTTTCTCCATGTTTGGTGGTAAGAAAGCTGAAAAGAAGGAAGATTCTAAAGAAGATGAAGAAGCAAAAAAGGATGGTGAATCTGCTGAAGCAAAGAAAGGTGACGAAGAACCAGAATCTCCAGATGTTCACTTCGAACCAGTTGTCCATTTAGAAAAAGTCGATGTCAAAACTATGGAAGAAGATGAAAAGGTCTTATTCAAAGTTAGAGCTAAATTATTCAGATTTGATGCTGAAGCAAAAGAATGGAAAGAAAGAGGTACAGGTGACTGTAAATTCTTGGAAAATAAACAAACTGGTAAAGTTAGATTATTAATGAGAAGAGATAAAACTTTAAAGATCTGTGCTAACCATATCATTGCTCCAGAATATATCTTAAAGCCAAATGTTGGTTCTGATAGATCCTGGGTTTACACCTGTACCGCTGATATTGCTGAAGGTGGTCCAGAAGCATTCACTTTTGCCATTAGATTCGGTAACAAAGAAAATGCTGATAAATTCAAAGAAGAATTTGAAAGTGCTCAAAAGACCAACAAGAAGGATTAAATATTTTAGTATGCTCTAATTTTAACCATTCGATAAGTATCAAAAAATGGCATAATAGCGGAAATAAAAAGTATTTTCAAATTCTTATTTATGTATGTGACAACTAATTTTTTTACGTGTATAATGAATGTATGTAAATGATTAGAATAATAAACAACAAATTGCATATTAAAAGTAATATATCTATATATTAATATTAATATTTCTTATCTATAATAACAAAATTAAAATAATTATGCTGGCGGTAAAAAACTTGCAAATAAGATTGTTTGTACAGGTATCCAACATATTATCCAGTATATGTAGAATTTAACCAATTTATCATCTCCTTCTGGTTTTTCTGTTTCAGATTTAGTTGGATTCTTGATTAATCTGTCTGAAATATACCATAAATGCAATGGAATAAATGTGGAAATTCTATTAATTATTTGAACATGCGCAAAAAATAGTACCATTATAATAAAAACGTTGGTAATCAAAGTCAATGGTTTTAAACTGTTGTATGGGTATATTTTTGAATAATAAAATGATGAATATGATAAAGTCAATAGGTTTGGAATGGCAAAAATGAAATTTGGGATATTATTTAATGTCCAATACTTGAGGAATCCAATATTCCAATAATGAGATTGAATATATGTGTAAAGCGATTTTTTGGTTAATGGTGTCAAGAATCTCATTCCTTGAATTATACTAGTATTACACCATCCGCCCCTCTTGGGACAAAACACCATATAAGGTAAATAATACTGTTGTATAAGGACAGCTGCAAACAGTATGAAGCCTGATAATAATGGGAATAGTATAGCTTCCCTGGTGGTTTTATGTTTTAAAAATTGACACAAGTCGAATAAGTAAAATATTCCTAGCAGAATACAATTTGAACGGTTTAAGGTAGCTAAGGTAAAACAAAAAGTTGATCCAATTGTATAAAGCATCCATTTACCTCTTGTATAAATTGATTTTTCATTAAATGATGCAGATGGATTTTTGAGACTATATGTACGACATAGCATGCCTAGAAATGCAAAAAAGAAAGAGAATGGCTCAGAGTATATTCCAGTAATGAAACCAGCAGCACTAGTCATTATGAACAGAATCGCTGTCTTTTTGGCTAATGAAACAACATAACTTGAGTAATATTCAGTCGAGCTGAAAGTCGATAGTGTCAACTGATAGAGAACAATAATTGAAAGGTAATGTAAAATATTTTCAAGTAATATTGCTATTTTCAAAATAGTATAAAACTCATTGTTATTCTTAGAAGTTATAATTCTGGTAATATATCTAACAAATTGAATCCAGATCGGCGAAAATGCAAATTCATGTTCATATTGAGGAAGTAATAATTCTGAATTCACCATGCCTTTAATGAAAAATACTGAATCCCATGATAATAATTTATTCCATATGTGATAGTTCCAGAAACTTAACTTTTTATTAGCGGGAACATACTCATCCAGTAATAAATCTGTTGAAGTATCAAACGGGTAATTTGGGGTGAGAAAGATCAGTAGGTACTGCAAAGATCTAACTGCTATAAAGATACCAGTGATTTGGACAATATCATATACTTGGGGTTTCTTGATCCCTTTATCTTGTTTGGTTGATTTCATGATTCAAGTCACACCGTGCACCTCTATTTAATATATAAATCTATATTTATAGATATATAAATCATCATACAATTATCTGTCTATTTTTGTAGAGATGCGATAATTTTTCCAATAATTTTTTTTTTCAGTTCGTTTTGTTTAGCAATGTCTCTCACATTGATTTGAAAAATGACGTTTACGAAGCTGAAAACCCTGAAAGGCAAGAGGTATTAATTAATGCAATATGGACTGATTCAGTACATTGTTTCGGCTCATAATGAAGTAACCGATTAATATACTACGAGACACATCGATATTTAATGGGGTTAGTGACAATACATATGAGACATGATTTCAATGATACACTCATAATTACCAAAGGGAGCGGCGCAGTACCAACCGATGTTTTTCAATACATTTTTTTACTGTGCGCAGATCGTGATAACGAGGGGAAGTCGTGAAATTTCGTTATGTCTGAGGTATCCTTTGAGTCCCCCATTTACAACAAAGCAATTGATTACAAATCACAGCACGAGTAATTTTTTTGTTCTGGATAAGGATTATATATATCTGTATATATATATATCTACATCTACATCTGAAGGCATATATATTTTGTATTAGTTTCTTGTTTTTCTAATTCACATTACACATTACACTGTTAATACGTAGGCGAAGTAGTAATAGAGTAAATGGTTTACGTTGATAGCATATATAAGGAGCTACAAAAGAAGAATATAGTTAGTGGTGGTACGCAAAATGGAGTATATGGAAGGGATACATCTTCTCAACTGTTTAGACGGTTGATTGTGGTCCCGTATGGTTCTAGCGGTGGAGGCGACTCCTCCTGGGAGTGGGGAAGATGGCTTATATTCATTCCTGCAGTTCTAATTATTCTCTTTTTATTCTTTTCAGTGATTAATACAAATAGAAAAAGAAATGTTAGGGGTGAAGCTCCTTTAGCAGGTACTGCTTGGATTACACCTCCTGCGTATAGACGGTCAGATGTTCAATATAATCAACCTCCTCCAGCTGAAAATGTTACAGATTATGTGCCTAAGTATACAGAGACAGCAAATGATGAAGATTTGGGTTATTATGATGAGAGAGGTGAATTTCATCCAAATGAAAAAGTACAATATTTACCACCAATGGTTGAAGAAAATCCTCAAGGAGGCAGCACCTTAGAATTACCGGAACAAGCTGTTACTAGACAAAGAAGTTCTACAGATGCATCCTCAGACCTTCAGTTAGGTAGACCAAGTTATCCGTTACCACCAACAGTATCAGCAGCACCCAATTCACAAGCGGCACCATCAGTGCATATCAGTGATGCTTCATCTTCAGAAGAAATCCCTGAGCCTCCAAAGGCAAAATTATCAGCATAATACCAACAAGAACACAGCATAAATTAATCTCTTAATTACTAATGGTTATCATACTGAAATAAAATATTGAGCATCAACTCCCGTATAAAATTTCCTATCTAACTTAAGATAGTTGATAAAAGGACCAGGTATGCTTTGGAATATTCATTGATATGTCCTGGCTTGCTTGCTAGTTCATCACTTAATATTGCATTGGCAAATATCTTAACGAATGAAAGGTCAGGTAACCGAAATTGATTTTTTTTACCCCGCCCGCGCACTCTAAAATACCGAATTATTCTTTAAGGGAATAATAATACACTAAGTGGATGACTGGTTAACCATCCAATCCAAGTTTCTTTTGATAGAGTTAATAATATATACCAATAGACAACTTTTATAATTATTTAAACAATTATTTAAATTAATTTGTTTCCATTTAATGTTTACTCCTTCTATACTAACACAAGTAAAAAATAAATAATTTTTATACATTTTAATCCTCCTTTACAAGTATGTCCCCTAATAACATTATCAAACCTGTCTTTAATGATAAAAATTTGATCAGAAATGGTGCTTATATAAATGGTAAATGGATTACAGAATCTGAAGAGTATTTTGAAATAACAAATCCAGCCACAGGTGAAGTAATTGCCAAGTTGCCAGAACAAACACCCAAGGATGCAGATTTCGCTATTGATGTAGCTTATACTGCATTCAAACGTTATAAGAATACCTCACCAAGAGATAGATCAAAATGGTTACGGAACTTTTACAACTTAATGATTGAAAATATCGACGACTTAGCAAAGATTATCACCTGGGAAAATGGTAAGGCATTATCAGAAGCTATTGGGGAAATTAAGTATGCAGCCTCATACTTTGAATGGTATTCGGAGGAAGCTCCGCGTATTTATGGGGCTACTATTCAACCTTCGAATCAAACTAATAGAGTTATTACTTTAAGGCAGCCTGTCGGTGTTTGTGGAATTATATGTCCTTGGAATTTCCCAAGCGCAATGATTACAAGAAAAGCTGCTGCTGCCTTAGCAACAGGGTGCACAGTCGTTATTAAACCTGACTCTGCGACCCCATTGTCTGCTTTAGCTTTAGCTTACTTGTCTGAAAAGGCTGGTTTCCCAAAGGGTTCCATTAATGTTATCCTTTCACATGAAAATACCCCAGCAGTAGGTTTAAGGCTCTGTGAATCTATAAAAGTTAAAAAAGTTACATTTACTGGCTCTACTGATGTCGGGAAGATTTTAATGAAACAGTCAGCTTCAACTTTGAAAAAATTATCCCTGGAATTAGGTGGAAATGCACCATTCATTGTCTTCGATGATGCAGACCTTGAAGATGCTGTTAAACAGACTATTGCGTCCAAATTTAGGGGCATGGGGCAAACCTGTGTTTGTACTAATAGAGTTTACGTCCAATCGAATATAATTAATAAATTCACAGAATTGTTAGCCTCAGAAGTTAAAAAATTTGTTATTGGTAATGGCCTTGATCCAAACAATTCACATGGATGTTTGATTAATGGAAAAGCCGTAGCTAAAGTTGAATTACACAAGACCGATGCGATCAAAAGAGGAGCTAAGGTGATTCTAGCTGGAGGTCCTTTACCTGAATTAGGTCCAAATTTTTATTCCCCAGTTATCTTATCACATGTCCCACAGGATGCAAAAGTTGCTAAAGAGGAAACTTTTGGCCCCTTATGTCCAATATTTGCATTTGAAACAATGGAAGAAGTTGTTGGTTATGCTAATGACTCTGAATTCGGATTAGCTGCATATGTGTTTTCCAAAAGTATTGACACATTATATACTGTCTCTGAAGCATTAGAGGCTGGTATGGTGTCTTGTAATACAGGTGTGTTTTCTGATTCATCAGTACCATTCGGTGGCGTTAAGGAATCTGGGTTTGGTAGAGAAGGTTCTCTTTACGGTATTGAAGATTATACTGTCATTAAGACAATAAATTTTGGTGGTTTACCTCCACGTTTATAACAAAAATTATTTAATGTAATAAATGAGATATTGTTCTTTTGATAATAGACAAATAATAAAGTACTTTATATAGTATGTTATATGGTATCTATGCAGTGTAATGCCTCAATAGAAAAAAATGAAAAATAGAGAAGAAGATGCACTATTCTATGTATGTTTATATATTAATGTATACTGGGTTTCCTTTTTAAATATTTTTTTTTGTATATCCAATCTGAACCGATCAAATCGGCACCCCTCTTCTCTGCAGATCTAAACCAAGAGGCAGCTCTTGAAATATCTCTCTTTCTATAATCAGATTTTTGAGACCAAATGACTCCACATAAGCACATTGAATCTACGTGGCCCAATGATGCTGCCTTCTCTAGATATTTTAAACCTTTCCACTCATCTATTTTATCAACACCATACCCTTTAAGGTATGCAATACCACATTCATGTAATGCTGGTACAAGAGGTTCCTCTAATTGATCTGGTATTGAGTTATCTGCTTCTAATTGAAAAGGATCAATATTCAAGTTTAGGACTTCATCTTCAAATGATTTAATCCCGGTAGCCTTTTGAATATAAGAGAAGGATAAACCTGAATCTTCTGGCGTGCCACAACCATATCTTAATGCTAGTCCATAAAGTAAATATGCCGTCTTATTACCTGATAGACAAGCTTTTTTCAATTTCTCAGCACTCGCTTCTAATTTACCTTCGTTTCGCATATCAATTGCACTATATATTATATTATTGCTTGTATTTGAAGAAGCTTTTTTGGTTGGATGTGTTTTTTGAGTTTGTTGAGGTGTATTTGTTTCTAATACAGATGATTCTGATCTGTGTCTTTGGTGTGTAGGTATTTTTAGTGCTGCCAATGTATCAGTATAGTTATTCTTAATAATATTTGGACTTGGTGATAAAGTATTTACAGTGTTGATGGGGTTTGTATTTGAACTTGGTGATAAGGTATTTACAGAACTGGCTGGATCCTTGTTTGCTTCTAAATCAATTATGTTATTATTGTCTAGGTATAAATGAATATCACCAGATTCGGTTGATTTACTATGTTTATGTTTTGCGGTGGTGGCAATTCTACTTTCTCCTGAATTTATATCTATGTTTGAATGTAAAACAGTGTGAATACTTGAACTATTCTTATGATGATTATGAAAATGGGTTAGTTTATCCTTTTTATCATTAAAATCGGATAATGAACGATAATGAGTTGGTCTATCTTTAGGTTTATTGTTATCATTTAATTCAAGTGAAAAAGTTGGGTTTGGTGGAAAAATATATTTGCGTAAACTATTACTTGAGACAGCTGGTGATTTATCAATGGATGAGTTAGATGATAATTCTAGTGAACTATAACTATTAGGGTGGTTGGTATTATTGTTATTGTTATTATTAAAATTGTCATTAGTATTGATCGATGTAGATCCAGTTGCTATAGTATCAATTTTTTCATTACTATCATTGGTTCTAGTTCTAAACATAGATGCAGATTTGCTAGTACTGTTATTATTACTGTGAGTTAATTTCTTTTTTGATGATTTAGGAGTTCTGAATAAACTTTTAAATGAATTAAGAGATGATTTTTTCTTATGAGCCTTATATGAGGGGGTCGGTGGTTTTTCATTTGTGTTGTTGATGTTATCGATAAGGTTAACTGATGAAGATGAGGATTTCTTGGGAGTGGTTAATATATTATTATTATCAGGATTTGATTGTACATTTATTAGGGATTCCTTTGATTTGAAATTAGGTAATGACGTAACTGCAGTTTCTATAGAATTTTGTGTAAAAGGTTTTGATAAATTACCTGGTGAATCTAAATCAGAAGATTCTGCTGTCTTCCTGCTATTTCTGCAGTGTCCGCTATTTGCACTTTCATTCCTTGTTATATTCTGTCTTTGAGGAGAAGATTGTGCTAATAATTTAGGGCTCGTATATTTTGGGTAGTTATTATCTTGATTGATATTATTTGATGATTGTGGTTGTTGAGGATGAGAGTATTTATATTGAGTCTTAATGTTGGTGTTATTAATAATGTTTCTTCTACTAGTTGAGTTTTGTTTATGAATATTAGTATTGGGTATATTTGGATAAATATGAGACGAGTGTGAATTATCTAATCTATATCTTTCAAAATTAGAAACATTACCACGAGAAGTATAATTCTGATATTTATTCAGGTTTCTATTGTTGTAATAGTTCTGGTTGGTATTAGTATTACTAATATTATTGTTGGGTTGGAAACTTTTTATATTACTGGTAGGATAACGATTATTACTGAAATAGAAGGAATTGTTAGTGAACTGTGTGTGATCTATACTGTTATTGTTATAAATACTATGATTAATATTCATATTACGAGATGTAAATTTGCTGTTATTCTGATAATATTGGTTTCTATTATAAGCTTGATTAAAATTATCTGGTAAATTATCGGTATCTTCTTCAACAATATAGGAATATCTTGAAGTTGATGAATAATGTTGCTCGACTTTTGCAGCTAGAGTTTTATCCTTAAATGTAAAATCTTTTTGTAATAACTTTCTAAAGGGTTCACTGATAGTAGGAGAGTGACCAGGACATTGATTAGTTAAATTTTTAACTTTCTTATTATCATTGTTATCACTAATATTATTTGATAGTTCTTGTAGCTGTCTTATTCTTAGTGATGGAAATTGAGAAGCAGGTACACATAATATACGGCTGTCTTTGCCCTGAACCTTATCTTTGGGTGTTTCCTGTTTCTCTTGTTGTTCTTGTTGTAATACATTTTGTAGGATTAGCTCATCTTCTTTGCTTAGGTCCAGTTTATCTAATAATCTTTCACTAGTTAATACTGAATCAAAAGATAAAACACTAGTATTTGAATTTAAAGTTGTAAAGGTATTAATTGAACTTGAATCTGAAATATTTGGTTTCTTATCTTCGTTATCAAAACTGTCATCCTTAGAATCTTCAGTTTGATTTATACTCATTCTACTTCAACAACAAAAGAAAATATGACTGTATGTATATATAAGTGTTTGTTGTCTTGACCTTATGTTATTTTGCGTTTAATAACTACAAAACTCGCTGTGTTAGTAGCAGACAATGCTAATATATGTATATATATATATATCTATATCTATACGTATCTATATATCTATTAGTACCCAACTAGTTTAGACGATTAGTATCAATTATAGATATAAAATTGTAAAAGTGCTTGTTGCTGCTTACGCAACGAATAATACGGAATTCCTAGATTCGATATATTTGGCATCTCAATCTCGACAACAAAACAAAACAAAAATCACGAAAACGTGGAAAAAATTTACGAAAATAGAAAAAACCACAAAAACAAAACAGTAACCCTAAACCCTACTGTTACCCTAACTTATTTTGTTAGTGAAATTCCCAATTCTAAATAATTCAAAATATATTTTTGGGTTTCGGAGTAAAATTAAGTGTGGTGTTTGTATGTTCTGTATGTTATTTGATGGAATAACTTAGGGTTTGTTCAGCCCTCTTTAGGTGATGTTTGTTATTATATATATATATATTTGTACATTTGTAAATATATATTGTTTTATTAATGGTTCTGATGATTAAAATAATAAATCAAGCACTTTAGAATTAATTTCAGATTTTTGTTTATCTCTGGTAGGTAATGTGTGTCTTTCCCAGTCTTATCACAATTATTTTACATAAACAGTTTTTATTTTTTACAAAACGTAAACTACATAAATCATATATATATATATATATCTGTTCAAATACAAACAACCTACTTAAAAAGAATGTAATAATAATAAAAAAAAATATCTTTATTAGAAGATGTAATAAAAAAAACACTATATACCCAAAGAAAATTTCATATATGTTTTTATATATATAAAAAAGAGTCTACCCATATTGTTTTGAATGAAATATAATACAAATTTTTTTTTTAAACAGTAAAAAAAATTAAATTTAACCACCGAAACCATATAAGGTTCTACCTTGTCTCTTCAAAGCGTAAACGACATCTAATGAAGTGACAGTCTTTCTCTTAGCGTGTTCAGTGTAAGTAACAGCATCTCTGATGACAGATTCTAAGAATGTCTTTAAGACAGCCCTGACTTCTTCGTAAATTAAACCTGAAATACGTTTAACACCACCTCTTCTAGCTAATCTTCTGATAGCTGGCTTTGTAATACCTTGAATGTTATCTCTAAGGATCTTTCTGTGACGCTTGGCACCACCTTTTCCTAAACCTTTACCACCTTTACCTCTACCGGACATTATGTATATATTATTATTATTATTATTATTTGTTTGTTTGTTTTGTTGTACTTATTTTAAAAGTAAATAAATTAAACAAATAAGTGAAAACAAGTGGAATTATAAGAAGAGGAAATAAATAATTGATTTGCATAGTCAATAATTTTGTCTTTATATAAGTAAAATTTAGAATCGAAGAATAAAACAAAATAGAAGATAATGGGATCATCCCCACCCATACTCCCCCTTGTTTATTTGTTTGTTTGTTTATTTGCCACTCACCCACTCACTGCCCAACAACAATAACAAAAATAGGGAGGGTGTGTCTGTGTATGTGTTCAACTACCCATACAATTCACGACTGTTCAATTCCAGTATTTTTCCATCACAGATCACAGCCCGAAAAAACTGGAATGGCTCCACTATGTACAATTGCTTCAAACTTAGAACGGTTTCCCCGTTTCGGACTGATTCTCATATCGTTTTGTTTTTCTTGGTAACCCGAGGTGGGTCGGCCGTTCTGAAATATTCATGTCTCGCCATAGTTAAACCATTCCAGGAATTTCACAATAATTGGGAAAATTTCCACAAAGTACAAAAATTCACATATTTATTATTGTTTTGAATGGAAAAGACAACTAGAAACAAAAAAAGGGAGAACGTCTAAGCGTATGATTTTCTTTTCTTTTCTTTTCTACACCCGATCGGATAACAAAGAACAGCAAACAACACATATCTTTCTTATATAAAGAGAGGGATAACACTTCGTTTTACGTTTTTTTGTTTTTATTTCTGGTTCTTGTTTTCTTTATACACATTACTTTTCAATAGAGGAAAAAATAAAACATTAACACATACATACATATATATCTATATATATACAATGGCCAGAACCAAACAAACAGCAAGAAAATCCACTGGTGGTAAAGCACCAAGAAAACAATTAGCCTCAAAAGCTGCCAGAAAATCTGCTCCATCTACCGGTGGTGTCAAGAAACCTCACAGATATAAGCCAGGTACTGTCGCTTTAAGAGAAATCAGAAGATTCCAAAAATCTACTGAATTATTGATCAGAAAGTTGCCTTTCCAAAGATTAGTCCGTGAAATCGCTCAGGATTTCAAGACCGATTTAAGATTCCAATCTTCTGCTATCGGTGCCTTACAAGAATCTGTCGAAGCTTACTTAGTCTCTTTATTCGAAGATACTAATTTATGTGCTATCCACGCTAAGCGTGTTACCATCCAAAAGAAGGATGTTAAATTAGCTAGAAGATTAAGAGGTGAAAGATCATAAGTATAAAGATTAAATACGTTTCTTTTTTTTTAATGAAACAAAAGGAAGAAAACCTAAAGCATACAACATTTCATCTTCATATTCCGATATGTGCAATCCTAGACTATTGCACAGTCGTTGTACAATAATCGATATATTTACATATTTTTAAGTAATTTTTTTTTATTTATTCATTTTATACTCCTATTCTAATAAATGGTTACGTTTTAAAGGGCAGTTTTGTTTTTCTTATTTATCTCTTCCGTATTCGCTTTCTGATTAAGTTTGCAGAGGATCTATGTATGTAAAAAAATAGTTTAACCTGGAATGGAATGGATATTATTAATCGTAGCAGATGTTCCTGCTAAGTGTTTTTGCCATCACATATTATTACTATAAAGAAAATAACCATACATGACTGTTATGAATAGGTTCAACTCTATCACAGATATAACAGAAAAGAGATCCATCGTCAAAATCTGTGGTCTGCAGACATTGGAAGCAGCAGAACATGCCTTAAATAATGGTGCTGATTTAATAGGTATCATATGTGTACCAAATAGGAAAAGAACCATCAGACCAGATATTGCCAAACAGATATCAAGTTTAATCCATTCAAACGAAAAATTTAAAAATAAGGCACTTGTTGGAGTATTCCGTAATCAATCAATGGATGACGTTGCAAAGCTTTCTAATGAATACAATCTTGATGCCATACAATTACATGGCGACGAACAATGGCAAGAATATCAAAATTTCTTAAAGAAACCGGTTATTAAAAGAGTAGTGTTTCCAAGAGATTGCGATAAGGTCATAAGGATTTGTCAACTTGAAAATGAAAATAAAATCTGTTTGCCATTGTTTGACTCTGAAACTGGTGGAACTGGTGAAATATTAGATTGGGAATCAATCTCCAACTGGAGTGCCAAAGAAAATTTAGAACGTAATAACAATAAAAACATTAGCTTTATTTTGGCTGGCGGACTGACACCAGATAACGCTAAGCAAGCGATTTCTTTACCTGGGGTCATTGGGATCGATGTCAGTGGAGGTGTTGAAACTGATGGTGTTAAGGATCTTGACAAGATTACGAATTTTGTAAAGAATGGACAAAAAACTTTATAAATGATTATGTATACATTACTATATTTACGCATAAACGCACTTGTTTTATTTAATTTCCAAAAGATGACTTATTCGATTCTTCTAGGGGTCAGTTTATATGTATATAGAGGTTGTTTTTTTAAATTTTTTTTTCATTTTCAAGATGGAAAAATTTTCAAGTCCTCATCTCAGCTCATCTGATAAATATATAAGACTTACTTCAAAACATATTTAGTCTGCATTCATTTTCAAAGTTTAAGGTCACAACAAAAAGTAAAACCCAATAAATAAATAATTATATAAATGTCCCGTCCACAAGTTACTGTCCATTCTTTAACCGGTGAAGTCACTTCTGCTGCTCTACCATTACCAGCTGTCTTCTCAGCTCCAATCCGTCCAGATATCGTTCACTCTGTTTTCACCTCTGTTAACAAGAACAAAAGACAAGCTTACGCTGTTTCTGAAATGGCTGGTCACCAAACCTCTGCCGAATCCTGGGGTACTGGTCGTGCTGTTGCCCGTATTCCAAGAGTTGGTGGTGGTGGTACCTCCAGATCCGGTCAAGGTGCTTTCGGTAATATGTGTCGTGGTGGTCGTATGTTCGCTCCAACTAAGACCTGGAGAAAGTGGAACGTTAAGGTTAACCATAACGAAAAACGTTATGCTACAGCTTCTGCTATTGCTGCCACTGCTGTTGCTTCCTTAGTCTTAGCTAGAGGTCACAGAGTCGAAAAGATTCCAGAAATTCCATTAGTTGTTGCTAACGGTTTAGAATCTGTTCAGAAGACAAAGGATGCCATTGCTGCTTTAAAGGCTGTTGGTGCTTCTTCTGATTTATTAAAGGTCTTAAAATCTAAGAAATTAAGAGCCGGTAAGGGTAAGTACAGAAACAGAAGATGGACTCAAAGAAGAGGTCCATTAGTTGTCTACGCTGAAGACAATGGTATTGTTAAGGCTTTGAGAAACGTTCCAGGTGTCGAAACCGCTAATGTCACTGCATTAAACTTATTACAATTAGCTCCAGGTGCTCACTTAGGTAGATTCGTTATCTGGACTCAAGCTGCTTTCGCTAAATTAGATCAAGTCTGGGGTTCCGAAACTGTTGCTTCTTCCAAGTCTGGTTACTCTTTACCAACTAACATCATCTCTACTTCTGATGTTACCAGAATCATTAACTCTTCTGAAATCCAATCTGTTGTTAGACCAGCTGGTCCAGCTACCCAAAAGAGAACTAACGTTCAAAAGAAGAACCCATTGAAGAACAAGCAAATCTTATTGAGATTAAACCCATACGCTAAGGTTTTCGCTGCTGAAAAATTAGGTTCCAAGAAGGCTGAAAAGACCGCTGTCAAGCCATCTGCTGTCTTCAAGGAGACTTTAAAGCATGATTAATTGGAATTTATTTGAGTATACCACATATGAATAATTGTTTTTAATTATATAACATCATACATAGATTCTCTTTAAAACTAGTTGCATTTTTTGTTCTACAGGTAAGAATATATATATTTACAGTATTAGAAAATTAGCCAATGATATCAGAATAATTAACGTATAAATATTTGCTTTAATGTGAACTTATATATATACATTTTATTTTAATAATATACAAAATAGGAGAAATAATATATAATAGTAATAATAATATATGTTACAAAATGTAACCATCAATGCATTAAATAAGTATTTTCATTTTTCTTTGCCCTGTCTCCAGCATCAATGCCCATTGGTTCGAATTCATATGAAATTTTAACATCCAAATCTCTATTATTTTTGGAATTTGGTGAACATGTTAATTCACCCTTTAAGACATCACCAGATTCACACTCTAAATCATCTTCTAGATAGAAAACAGTTTGTTTCCAATGTGTGTATGGAGCATGCGCACCAGTGGAGAATTCAATAGGCTTCTTACCCTTTGGAGCAGGGAATACAATATCGAACCATGTAATTAAACCACTAATCCATTCCTGTCTTTTGGCTTTGACTTCGAATGGAACTTTGAACGAAAGATCTGATAATTTAACAGTATTTAGATCAAATTCAATTATCTTAGACCTTGTTGTATTGACCAAAGAACTTTCAACAGTATCGACGATTGGTTCTGTCTTAACAATTGGAATGAATGGAGTGTAGTCAAATCCGTAGACATCTTGCCAATAGTTTAATTTTTCATGCTTATATTGTGAATCTTCTAAACCTGCAATATGAATAGAACACTTATCTGGGAAGATAAGACCTCCTTCAGCTAAATATTTATCACGAGCATAAAGAACGGTGTCTAACATGGATTCATAGAGTAAGAAGTAACCCATCCATTCCGATATAATTATATCAACTTTTGGAAATGGCAATTCAACATCTTCTAATTTACCACGCAATAGAGTGATCTTATCAGAATACCCATTTATGTCGACAATCTTTCTTGCCATTTCAATTATAGAGGACATATCAACACCAATAACATGTTTGGCACCATTCTTAGCAGCAAACATAGATAAGATACCGGTACCACAACCAACATCTAAGACAATTTTATCTTTGAAAAAATCTTTATTTTGAATGATGGCGTTTCTATAGGAAAGAGTACGGACAGTATCTTGTAACATTTCTTCGTGGATACCATAATGGTCGTATGAAGTGAAGTAATGTTGTTCGAATTTGTTCAATTCACCCTTCTCGGTGGCAGATTCTTTAACTGTAGTCTTACTCATAATTGAAGTGACTATGTGTTATTGAATTTGGTGTACTTATACCTGAATTTAACAAACAGAAATATTAAATCCTAGAGTCAAAGAAATAACAATAAAATGCCTATTATTTATGATATGTTTTATACCTGTTTAGATAAAATTTTTCAAATTCCTCATCGGCAAATTGAAAAAAGGAAAATTTTCCAAGATGAGTTTTTTCTTTTTTTGATCAAATTGGGTTAACAAGAAACTGTGAGCGACTCAAAAGTTTGGAAGAGGGGAAGGGAGGAGATGAGATATGCATATTTTAAAGAGTTTAGGTGGTACTAAAAGGCAAATGCAAGGGAAGGAACTGTAGTCAGTCAATAGAATCGTATAATTGAAAAATTAGATATATGTTAGGATTATTATTTATATTTTTTATGTGTAAATGATTGTTTAGCATCTACGTACATATACAGGTTTCATAATGCATAGTCTTGCAACGACATATATACATATATATATATATGGATAGATTATAGAAGGTCATACACGTATTTAGTTCGAAATTGAAGAAATAGACATTATTCTATTATTTACTGTAAATAAATCAAAGAGTAATTAAACTTACACCTTTCCTTTTCATGGAGCTAACCTAAAGATTTCCCATGGGTCATACTCACTCTTTCTTCTATAGACAAAACGGTCATGCAAACGGCTTGGTCTACCTTGCCAAAATTCGATTTCTAATGGCACGACTCTTAAACCGCCCCAGTAATCTGGACAAGGAATTTGATCATCGCTCAGATCCTTAAATCTTTCAGTGTTCTTCTCCACTAAATCATTCAACTCTTGTCTGTCCTTTAGAGGGTGCGATTGTTCAGATGACCATGCACCGATTTTTGAACCTCTTGGTCGTGTCTTGAAATAACGCTCAGAAGTTTCCCTGTTAACAAATTCTGTGAACCCTTCGATTCTGATCTGTCTTTGTAAATCTCTCCAAAAAAAATTAATGGCTCCATGTGGGTTAGTTGAAATATCGTGGGCCTTTCTCGAGGTACCCCAATTAGAATAGATGGTGAAACCACGATGATCCAACTCTTTGAATAGAAGGATTCTTGAGGATACTTTACCTGAGGGTAATTCTGCGGAAGAGAAGGTAATTGCTTCTGGAAGAGATTCCTTTGGGTCCTCCTTAGCTTCATTGAACCACTGGGTGAATTGATCAATTGGGTCTGATTTCAATTGGGATTCCTTTAGAGTATATTTATTGTACTGATAAGTTTCTGGAGCGAAAATAATTGGAATTTCAGTTTTATCTGAATCACCTGTCATAATATATATGTGTATGTGTATTTGTGTTTGTATTTGTGTTTGTGTTTATATTTGCTGAATCTATCCTATAAATGGTCAACAATAGATATGATATGGAATATAGAATACAAGATTAAGTACTAAGATGAGATAACAGAAGTTATTATATATGTGGAAAGATTGTAACGGTCACGCCGTTTGGTGTACCCAAACATGAGTAATTAATTGTTCCATTTCTTGAATCTTTGATTTTTTTCAGTTGGAAAATAAAGAAATGCCGGGAGCGTAACGTTAAGATTAATTCCGTCTCTGTATGAAGAAAAATATTACTTACTTACAACCAAGAGAAGATTAAATGCCTAGCATTGTCGTATATACTGAATAAATTCTTGTATCAAATAGTTTACATTCAATACAAGAGGAGGAGAGTGCCAAAAATTGGTAAAAGTTAAAGCTAAGAATTGAAACCCAAACCTAAACCCAAACCTAGACTCAGACCTAGTCTAATTGAATAAATTAGAACATACCAACCTTTCCGATGTGGAACATAATATATAGATATATATATATGCTCTTTTATAACTAGAATAAACCAAAAAACAACCATATAAGAAAAAAATATCAAAAAAGAATAGTGTTGTTATAAAAGAAAAGTATTGTATTGATCAATATTGGGAAATAAATATAAATAAAACAATTATTTCCAAGATCAATAATGATCTCTAATTTATTCAAAAAATAGGCCAGGAGACGAGGAGCTGTGGTACTGGGAAGTAATCAAACTTTAATTATTATTTCTTATACCACCTGCTTAAAATGATAAATCAATCTTATCATATTAACGTAAATCAAAGAAACTTGTCAGTAAATGAATTTTGACCTTTTTTAAATTAAGGAATGGAATGGAAAATTCACAGAAAAAGAAACCAACCAGCATGAAAGATAAAAAATGCACACGACTAATTACCAGCATTGTGTCTTTATCATTCTTATCAATATTATTGGGAATCACAAACTTATCAATTAAACAGACAAAACGCATCTTGTATACGTAAACATACACATGTAAGCGACGCCGCAGTTATCCATATGTCATGCAATATCGTATTACCATGTAAGTGACGTCTTGGATTAACAAGATATCATTTTGTAAACATGACACAAACTGTTATTGACGCAAACAGCAAAGGAAAATATAGAAATAAACATATACAAAGATTTGTTATATTTTTGATGTCCTTATTATGATATGAATTGAAATAGCGTCTAACGATTGATAAGTATAAGCGAAAACAGCAATACTGGAAAATAAAACTAGTGTATGAGATATGAAATCCTTATGCCAATTAAATATATGGTTATTTTGTTTATTCGTTGTAAATATTACTGTGTATGGGTGTGGGTATGGTAATACTCTAAATACCGTCAATAAAACAGAGCAATACAAGGCAATAGACGGAATGGATATACTTGAATGATCCTGTATAACCTGGTATTCTAAGTATCTAGTGAAAAAAGAATTCAATCAAAGAGTTATATCTGTTACATCTAATTACTTGTTTTGTTTTATTTTAATGAATGTATTTGGAATATGTATTTTACCATGCTGAAAATTTCTGACTAGGCTTATATATGAAGGATGTGATTTAAAAGAATAAACAGGATGTGTGAATCCACTATATGAAATTGGAAATGAATGCCTGGCTATACGGAAATACCCTTCACATGATACGTTCATTGGTGTTCTTTATTTAATTAGAGGTTAAAATAATCATGGAAATAAGTAATGTAACTAAATCATTTTATCAAGTTCCTTCTCTTTGGGAATCGATGGGCATAGTAAACACATAACCACACGTATACACATGTATGGGTTTAAATAGCGAAATTTAGAAGTAAAGAAAAGATAGATTGTTATTAAAGATGGCTTATCCAAGAACCATAAATTGTGATCATCTAGTCGGTACTACCTCTAAACCTTTGATTGACTAGACAGCCAAATTACTTCTAATGTACAAACAGTATCCATCCATCTACATCTATATCTTGTTCTTCGTATTGCACAAATCCCAGCAAGAACCGTTCATTTACCCGCACACACTCACCACAAAAACCAAAATAAAGACAACAACCACAAAAACGTTCAAGAGAAAAAGATTCTTTACTGTTTAAATCTACTATTAGTATCGCTATTACTATTACTAATCCTTCTGCTTAGAGAACCCAAGTAAAAAATAATTTAACTAATCCAGTATAAAAGGCTGTCCTTATTTCACCAACATGAAGACGGTCACTCTAAGCTGTAAGATTAATAAATTGAACCACTTAAGTTCCGCTGTGGTATGGTATATCTAACCTACATAGCTTTACTGTAGTTCACACATTTACTCATCCTTCTATCTACCTATAATCTTGCATCATATGTACAGACCTTTGTTTATATAACCTGCACTTCTTGTACTGCCATACTATACCTTTCATAATGGCCCATTCTATACTATATATCTGTGTTAATTGTTGCAGATGTATTTTTTCTTATACTACTAAATTTGATTAGCCAATGAAATTGCAGCTTTAAAGAATCCGCGTCGCTCACATTTCACGAACAAATTGGAACTGCGTTTTTTCATCACTAAGGGATGGAAGCAAGAAGGGAAGAAAGCCTAACTAATGATTGGAAAGTTCCATTTTATGTTGAAATATAGACAACTGGAGAAAACATAAAGAGATCATACGTTGGTTTTATTGATTTTATCATATTATTATATACACTGGTCATATAATATTAGTTTGTTTAGTAATTGTCATCTCATTCACTCATTCATTTTGCAGAAAAGTGATAAGTTAGAACAAAGAAAGCTGCAGGAAATAAATAAATAAGCAAATAAATAATCCATCAACCAACCATGCTCTCAAGACTTGTATCAAACTCTGTTCGTTCTAATGGTGTTGCAATGATTGCAAGACAAACCGCAATTGCCACTGGTACAAGAAACTATGCTACTTTAAAAGAAGTTGAAATGCGTTTGAAATCTATTAAGAACATTGAAAAGATTACAAAGACAATGACTGTCGTCGCCTCTACAAGATTAAGTAAAGCACAAAAGACCAAAACTACAGCTAGAAAGATTGATGAATCTAACAAGAAATTCTACACAGTCGCTGAAACTGAAAAGGGTGCACAAAAGGCTCTAGAAGAAGCTGCAACTGCTACCCCTAATGAACCAAAGAAGGAATTGATCATCGCTATTACTTCTGATAAGGGTCTTTGTGGTTCAATCCACTCTCATTTGGCAAAGGTTGTCAGAAACTATGTCAATGAGAAGGCTCCAAATGCTGATATCGTAGCTATTGGTGATAAGATGAAATTACAATTGCTAAGAACCCATCCAGATAACGTCAAATTGGCCTTTAATGGTATCGGTAGAGATGCTCCTTCTTTCTACGAATCTGCTTTAATATCCGCAAAACTTTCAGAAAAGATGAATCCAAGTGCTTACTCCAAGATCATTGTCTACTACAATGACCCAATCTCTTCCTTATCATTCGAACCATCAACCAAGCCAGTCTACAATGCAAAAACAATTGAATCCTCTCCATCATATAGTAAGTTTGAAATCGACCAAGAAGGTGATATTCCAACTGATCTTTTCGAATATACTCTAACAAACCAAATTTTTACTGCCATGGCTGAAGGTTACGCCGCTGAAATTTCTGCAAGAAGAAACGCTATGGATAATGCTTCAAAGAATGCTGCTGATATGATTAGTAGATACTCCATCTTATATAACAGAACTAGACAAGCCGTTATTACTAATGAATTGGTTGATATTATTACCGGTGCTTCTTCATTAGATTAGTCCAATTAATAAAAAGAAAAAAATTAAGAAGAATTCATTCACATATTATAAGAAAAAATGGATTGGCAAACAAGCAGCCACTTCAAAAGTGAAAAAAAGTAACTTTAGATATCTGATGTAAATATAATAAAATGTTTCATAACCATTCATTTATTACAATCACAGATTCTTCTTTTCTTTACCTTTTTTACTCTGGGCTGTTTTTTTCTGTCCAATTTCTTCTGACAATTTCTCTTTTTACTACTACTACAATTTATATAAATAAAATTAAGAAAATATATATTCGTATAAGATATGATTCAAAAATGTTTTAACATGGTTTACTATTTGTTTATTTGTCTGTTTTATACACTAAAATCACCCATACACCGCACGACAGTTAATGTTTCATATTCGTTTGACACTAATATATGTATAAAAGACTCTTTTAATTCAAAGGTAGTACAATTATCAAACAATAGCTTTATGACCTAGAAATATTTAAGAGTCTAATATTTATATATAAACTACTTATAAATTTGCAATTAAATATAATCTTTTATGTAATACTTGGATTCAGTAGATTATGACACAACAGCAACAAACACAAACACAAATACAAATACAAAAATATATATATAATATTCAAATATGTCAATATCAACAACTTGGATTGTCGCAAAACGTTTACCAAAAACAATTGCATTAGTACTAAATTTTATTACTATCTTTTTGACAATTTTTTTATTGATAGGCTGCTACAACACTTCAAATAAATCAACCTTTCTAGTACGTTATCAAATCGATAAAAACTCTGCCCTCTTTCCAATAATCAAATCATCTTTTCAAAAATCTAATACCACAGTGGGATTAGAAAAGATTAAAATAAGATCTGGTTACATGGGAATTTGTGTAGATAACGTGCCAACGAATTACAATTTACAAAACCAAGCACTAACTTCTATGTGCTACCATAGAAAAAACATAACTCAGACTCCACTTTACAATGATTTACAAATTCAATTATTTAAAACTAGTTCCGTTACCTCTTCCTCTGATTTACAAAATTCAAATAGTACACCTGCAGTATTAAACATTTTAGACCTGGCACAACTAACTTCTGTTAATGTTATCCATCCATATATCCTTATTGCAACAGTAGTTCTTTCTATAGTTATGTTTATTTGTATTTTGTTTACCACCCTTCCAGGATTACCATTCAAGGCATACTTGTCGAGGTTCCTATTGATGTTAAGTCCAGTTCTTGTACTTATCTGGGGAATGGGAGCTATATGGACCCATATTGGTGTTCATGCAAGTTATAGACTGGTACCAGCAGCAAGTATGGCTATCATTGATGTGTACAAGGGTAAGAAAGCTGCATCTATGTCGTGGTTTAGTTTTGCATTTTTTATCGTTATATGCTTGATTCTATGGGGTATCCAAATCAAAGAATTAAAGACAATGAAAGCAGTGGGAACTTTTGAACCCAAGATAGAAGTTACAAAGGCTCCCGTTCCTAACTATCATTACAATTACACATCCGATTCATCTTCTTACGGTACAAAAGTTTAGATAAATTTACTCTTTCTGACTTTTTTAATTAAATTTTTTATTTATAATATATAATCCCCCATTTTTACCAATATATTTATTTAGCTTACCTATATATGAACTTTCACAATAAACATGTTCGAAATAATATAATTGCTTTATCTTTTTATTTACTGTCATATTTTACTTTAGTCATAGGATTGTAATTGTTGAATGCCGTAAATACGCGAACCTAAGAAAACGACACTATCGAAAAATTCGCTCAACCAAATAAATAAATACAAACAAAACAGTAACAACAAAAGATAATCAAATAATCTGTAACAGTAAAACCAAATATCTAATAGAGATACTACATTTTATGGCAGTTTAATATTATTATTATAGATACAATTATCTTAGAAATCTCTGAAACAAAACCAAAATTAAAACATAAAATGTGGTTACTTGATATTTTGACCTTCATTGTCTCAAGAATTTTCCTAATATTGTTCCGATTACTAAGAATTATTCTAACTCCAATCACTAAACTTATATCATGGTGTAGTGGCGATTATTTCAAGAGATTAGATGAAAGGCATCGGATTAAGGAGGATTTCTACATTATTCCTTACTTTCTAAAAAGTGTATTTCGATATTTCCTTAATGTCAGAAGACATACATTTCAAACATGGTATGTTTTTACAAAACAAGTTGAAGAAAACGGTGATCATCTATGTGTTCGTTATGCTAGATCAATAAATGGTAAGAGTGGTGAATACGAGATAGAATCTTACACTTATAAGGAAACTTATGAAATCGTTCTCAGACTATCCTATATTCTAACAACAACATATGGTGTTGGAGCTGGCGACCATATAGCCATCAACTGTACCAATAAACCGTTGTTTTTATTCCTTTGGTTTTCTGCATGGAACATCGGGGCTATTCCTGCCTTCTTAAATTATAATACAATGGGAAACCCATTAGTTCATTCATTGAAAATATCGAACATTTCTCAAGTTTTTATTGATCCGGATGCTAGTAAACCAATCAGGGAATCAGAAGAAGAGATAAAAAATGCACTACCAAATATTAGATTAACCTATCTCGATGAAGATTCACTAATGGAAACAATTTTAGACGAAAATTCCCCTCAATTTTTACAAGATCAAGATGTAAGGTCTCCAAAGGAACTAACAGATTTTAAACCTGCCATGTTAATCTACACATCAGGCACCACGGGTTTACCCAAATCTGCTATCATGTCTTGGAGAAAATCTGCCATTGGTACTGAGCTATTCGCCCACGTCTTCCACATGGATAATGAGACAATTGTGTTCTCAGCGATGCCCCTATTCCATTCAACAGCAGCATTACTGGGTGTATGTGCCATATTATCTAAAGGTGGTTGTATTGCAGTGGTTAACAAGTTCTCTGCTAGTCAATTTTGGAAACAGGTTTACTTAACTGAGGCTACTCACGTTGAGTATGTCGGTGAAATATGCCGTTACTTACTACATACACCTGTCTCTGAATATGAGACAGTCCATAGGGCTAAAGTTGCCTACGGAAATGGGTTGAGACCAGATATATGGCAACAATTCAGGAAGAGATTCAATATCGAAGTGATTGGAGAATTCTACGCCGCAACAGAGGCACCATTTGCGACAACAAATTACCAAAGAGGAGACTTTGGTATTGGCGCCTGTAGAAGTTATGGTACTGTTATCCAATGGTTTTTGTCATTGCAACAAGTTTTGGTGAAGGTTGATAAAGAAGATGACTCCATAATTTATAGAAACGAAAAGGGGTTATGTGAAAAACCTGCTGTCAATGAACCAGGGGAAATGTTAATGAGAATTTTCTTTCCAAGAAAACCAGAAACTTCATTTCAAGGATACCTAGGAAATGAAAAGGAAACAAAATCTAAGGTTATTAGAAATGTTTTTAGGAATGGAGATGCTTGGTATAGGTGTGGCGATTTACTAAGAGAAGATGAATTTGGGCAATGGTACTTTCTTGATAGAACGGGTGATACTTTTAGATGGAAGTCTGAAAATGTTTCAACTACGGAAGTAGAAGACCAGATCTGTGACAGCAATAATACTAGAATAACCCAAGTATTAGTTGTTGGAATCAAAGTGCCAGGATATGAGGGGCGGGCTGGTTTCGCAGTAATCAAATTAAGTGAAGATGTAAATAAAATTCCTAATGATGAAAAAATTAAGTTATTAACAGAGATGTTAACACATTTAAACAAATCTTTACCAAAATATGCATTGCCAATATTTGTTAAATTTGTTAATGAAATAAAAATGACAGATAATCATAAAGTCTTGAAAAAACAATATAGAGATCAGAAATTACCATCTGGCGCTAATAGTGACGAAACACTTTACTGGCTAAATGCTTACAAAGAATATAAACAATTAAATATAGAAGACTGGACAAAAATTGAAAATGGAACTACAAAATTATAGATCTCAATTTGATAATATATGTATAATAAAAATATTAATAAATATATATATATATATATACAAAAAATGTATATACTTTTCAATAGAGTAGCTAACTTAAAAAATATCTTAAACATTATATATATATTCGTTTAAGTAATATATTCCATTTCTAAAAAAAGATAATCGAAATCAACTTCACAAATAACAATAATGAAAATATTGGCAAAATTAACATTGAATAAAATTCCCACTTGCTAACTTTAATAGCATTCATTATAGATTGTTGTGATTCCACATTGAGGTTGAAAGTTCCTTGTTCGTAATACTTGGCTAATAACTCATCCTTCTCCTTCCAAACTTGATATAACCATTCAGAAAACCCTTCTTCAGTTTCAATTGGAATATCTTTTATATTAAATGACCTAACGTGAATATCAATAATTTTTGGATATTTTCCCTTCATGAACATGGTCTTTAACCCATATACAGTTTCTGCAAATTCCTTTTTATCAACGCCAGAGTAACCTATTGTTATATCGTATAAGATATCCAAACTAGGTTTTAATGTCTTTATGGCAAATCTTAAACCTGTGGTATGTGGTAGCAATACATGGTTGAATGCCTTCTTACCAACTTTATCAGCAAATGCCTTACTCTTATCTTTAGTATTTTGCGTAAAATTTGTACCTTCTGGGAATAAAATTAAATTATATGGCCAACAACCATTCTCAGAATTGTTCTTAAATTCAACAGATGGTTGTTTAGATTCATCCCAATTGGTCATCCCTTCTTCGTCAACAGATATTGGCATCACACCTTCTAATGGCCCTTGGCCTCTAGCATCGGCATCAATTTCTTTCAACCCATTATTTATCGTGACACGATCAATACTCCATTTTCTATCTAAAAAGATAAATTTATAATTCTTCATACCATATCCTAAAAGTGGAATTGACTCCAGTGCTTTCTTTAACATGATATAGACCCTGCCCGATAAATTTGAGGTGTATGCTACCCACCAAAGAAACACCCAATCTGTATAAATTTGATGATTGCATATACTGATTGAGTTTGGTTTCAGATAGGAAATTATTTGGTTTCTTTTAAGATCATTTTGGAAGGTTCCAATTGGAATACTTTCATTTTCAGTTGTAATTCTAACTTTACATGGTGCAACTAATTGAAATATTGAAATTAGGATGACGATAAACATTCTCTTCGTACCATCCAATAAAACTTGTAGTCTCTTAACATTGTTCTTGTACACAAACTTAAAGACGTATTGACTCAGTAACAATAGCTGTATGTATTGCAAAAATACAGTAAACGAGGTTACTGGGATATAGATTTCTTTTAAAATTTGGGTTACCTTATTCGCCATTTTCTCCAATTGGACTGACGAAATCAGATGAAAAGTATTTTTGTACTTCAAATAATAAACAATATATATTTATATGTGTGTATATACCGTCTGTATCAGCTTATTGCTCAGTAGTTTGAGAAATATATGATATATATCAACTCTTTAATTTCATGAGTTGCCAACACCATAGAATGGTCCCTTATATTGAAATTTTTTTGTCCGTTCCTTTGAAACAAAGTAACTGAGGAATCCCCTACAATGGGTTAAATATATAAGCATACAGAATGATTAATATATATTTGGGCAAGTTTCTTCGAGGTGGCATATTTATTACAAAACTGTTATACTCAACATGAAAAGATTGTTTTGATATATTTACAAGTGCACTATAACAGTAGATACGTATATACTATGCGCAGAAGGCTAGCAGCAAAGGCTATAAATTATTCATTCATTCTTCTTCTTTGGTGGTTCAAGGACCTTCGTCACAATGGTATTACAACTGGTAATCAAGTTTAGAAATGAAATTACACTATCAAGACACTGATCCATCCTGTTCCATGGCTCCAAAGCACCCAACTTAATCATGTTTTGGATCTTAGCATTTGGAACTAATTGTGCTTCGAAAAATTTATCAGTGCTGATGGTATTAGCAACCGTCAAAGTAGTTTGAAATTTGGTCAACCCATTTACATTTGCTAACGCATTAGTCATAGGCATATCAAGGCATGAGATTAAACCATCAATTCCAAATTTTTTATTCAAATTACCGGCAACGTCGTGCTTTCGCTTTAAATTGGTAACATCTGAAATTGATTTTACTAGAGATACCCCATAGCCTGGAATAAAACCTTTAGAAAGGCCATTGCATAAAACATTGTTGATAAGGTTATCTAACATAGAACGTCTTCTGTCTATCTCAATTTCATTACGATCACCAACATATAATGTCACTGTTTTTTGTATAAATTGATTTGTTTTATTACCTGCAGAATTCTTTTCAAAATCTACAGGATTATATAGAAACGCTTCCCCAGCTGTAGCCTTCAAAGATTCCAAGCTACCATAAAATTCTTTCGAAGAGACAGTGCTAGGTAGCACATCACTGAATTCCGGAGAATATATACTAGAAACACCTCTTGGTAATTTGAAAAATTCAATTAAATCATAATTTTCCTGTATCGATAATCCTGAATTTTCATGCTTGTTATATTTGATAACAATTGTCTTATTATGTTTGCCATTTCTCTTATTTTTATTATTATTAATGGTGATTGCAGTTAGTGCATCTCCGACACAATCTCCCGTAACAACCAACAACAATGATTTATTCTGTTTATTCATATAATGTATAGTAGGCAGAATAGTTCTCGATTCTCTTAAAGTACCGTCCACAACAAGAACCTCCATTTCATTATTGATAGAAACCAATTTTTTCTCAGGTAAACTAATAGATCTTAAATATTGTTCACTGGAATCTAAAATACCACACGGATATTTCCAACCCTTTGAAACTTCAATTTCATCAAATGTTTTTCTACCTCTAACCACCCTAACAATATCATCCGAAAATAATTTATAGTTTACTGAATTCAATACTTCTTTTATCACTTTAGAATCAACTCCAGAATCTGTTATATTATCAACTAACATATCAATATCTGACTTTTCCGTAATCAAGACCTTATTCTCTTTCAAAATCTTTTTCAACTCTTCCAATCCATACATTATTCCCTGCAGTGTTTCCTTAGTTGGGTTTTTATTATATAGTTCCATTAGATGATATGTCAAAGTGGTCCCTATATTATTAACATTTCCATGATTACAGTTTAAAAACAATTGTAGACCTATCCTACCTAAGGAGTCCTGCTTATTCTTTGAACCCAAATTTTCATTTTGTAATTGTAATGATTCCATAATCTCTCTGATCACATTTTCTAACTGTAATGAATCATTTGAAGCAATTAGCTTTGGAATAGAATTATATTTATTTGCATATAATAATGACTTGTTGTAAGTTGTTGAATTTAAGATCTGATCTAGTAACTTAATATTCGTTAAAAAATCTTGTCTTATGGCTAAATTATCTATATTGTAGACCGGCGTATGCTTAATTTTCAACGACCTTGTTAACACAGGGAATATCTTTGATTTTGTTACAGTGGCATGTCTAAACATTGCTTGCTATATTTGCCTCCAAATGATTTATACTGGTTCCTTTAAAAGGTGAACACAGAAGTCTTGCTAATAACATAAACACCTATCGAGACCTTTTTTTATTTTTGCATTTCGCGAGATTTTTCAAAACAACCTACAGTTTGATAAATGAATAATAGCAACAGAAAAAAGGGTCAATTCTGATCTAAAATTTAATTTCTAATCGTTTTGATAACTGAAATAAATTGGTGAGGTCCTTTTTGCTTATAAAGTTTACCAGTTGTTTTCAGATACTTTACTTTGCCTGTCCAAAAATGGATTATTTCACAGAATGCAATTGCTTAGTTGAAAAAGAATTTTATTCTTATTCTATAAAGCCTGATATTCTATGTACCTCAATTCTAAAAGTGGTTTAGTTTACTTTCCTATACCAGCAATGTAAATTTTTTATCCCAAGAGGTGTCTGTTTGCTGAGACGGAGATTATTTGGTACTATGAATATAATATAGATAGTTTATAGGATATCAAGTTTAATACGAGGGTTACTAACAACCACGAATGCGATAAAATACTAAACACGAAAATAAAACAATAGCATATAGAAAGTTATGAACGACACGAGTGTTCATATAAGGAAATCAATGTTTGACTACAAACAATTATCTTATAATGGTCACAGATGATGGCCAACGAGAATAGAATAACTTATCGACGATGTGAAAAATTTTCACACCTTACTTCACTTCCCAGAGACGTATAAATAGACCAATACTTCAGGTATACAATTTGATTGATATTGATTCTTAATTAATTAATTTATTTATTTTACATAATTATTGTTTTATAATAAACCAAACTTTTATACAAAGATTACAAGCAGTAAAAGGTATTTACTTCCTCTTCTAACCTAAATTTATATCGACATACACTAATCAATAATGATGACTTCAACCAAGAATCAATTTTCTATCAGTGCGTATGTCTCTGAATGAAAAGTATAAATAGTAGCCTAGTTTCCAGGTTATAGACATTGGAAACTTATGCTCATATGAATATGATAATGAGATTAATAGAAAAAGAACGACAACAAAACATCTGAATAAAGAATAACATTTGTTTCTCGATACAAACTGTCTGCGCTTCCACTCTGAATTATAGTTAGATATTATATACTTGGTTAGATATATATATATTGATTATAATAGCCCATCTGACCATCTGTTTCCTGTTCCGAATAAATCGTATTAGCCTAGCTGACGATACAACAAAAAGATGTTGTAATTAGAATTCGCTGGTATCCGGTTTCCCAAATAGGAAATTAATGAATAATATGAAGGTGTAAGGGTCTAAATGCAAGTCACCAAAAATAGACATATTAATTAAATTTAATACCCAAAAATAATATAGTCATCATGAATGATATTATTGAACATAACACCACTAAAAAAAGATCATCTCTAGTTATGAGTTCAGAAAAAAAGGATAAAGAAATAAACTAATTACTGAATACATAAGTTTAGCTCTAGAATACTTAGGTACAGGTTTTGGTGAAAGACTAGAATAAGAATTAATTCAAAAATGTATTGATTTCAAGACATCTTAATACACATTAAGTTATAGTCACGTGAAGATCACAGGATAAGCACATGATAATAACATACTAGAATATGAAACATATAACATGACTCGTAAAAGACAATGATCTACAAATGGATGAAGAGTAGAGTCTATAACGAAGCTCATAAATAAAAAGGATATATATATAAGAGTGTTTACTTTTATATTAGTTTAGTTTATATACAATATGTAAGAGGTCAGCCGAACTCTTTTACATATACTTTACTTAGTTACTTTAATACATTATTAAATCGTTAACGTTATTATTCAATATTAAGCCTTGTAGGACCTTTGAGAATTAATAAATTTAAAGTCATTAAAGACCGGTAAAATCAATACAAAAGGTAAGAGTGGTCTCTTTTTAAGTTATTTAATTTTTGTAACCTATTCCTTATGTTAGAGCTCTATTAAGTCTGTAATTATTATGAATTATAATAATTGATGTTCTGTAGGGGATTCTAGTTCGGGACGCTCGAGAATACTTTCTGTTACTATCAGGAGGTTGATTTTATTAATTAAAGTTAGTTGTAGTAGTTAACGATTATTAAAGGTTAGATGAATTGTTATTCTTCTTGATTATTGATTATTGTAATCTCTTAATCGTGATTGTTGATAAATCTTCTGATAGTAGTCTTCAACTGAAAACTGGAAAGAATTTGAGAGAATGATTTTAATTCGTCTCACAACCTATTTAGATACTTTTTGTTCTTATTTAACACGAATACATTTTATGAATGTAACATGATACCTCCTTTAGATTCCCTGCAGAAGAATACTAATGGATGATTTACAAGAGAGTAACATTAGAATGCGTGACGCCCGGTTCATTAAGTCGTTCGTCCTACATTCTTCTAAGACCCAAATAGCAGAGTCAGTTCATTAATCTGGCCTCTCCTATTTCTAAAACAAGTAATAACTTATTCGACTTATATAGGATGGTCATACATCGTCATGATGCCATCTAACGTCACCTCTAAGGATGCGTATAATAATAGTAATAATAATGCACAGCATTGTACAACGTCTAGGGCATAATACAACATCTCTTTGGATGAGGGAAGTATTTAATAATCGCACAGCATTGTTCTTCTTCAACGACTAGGGCATAATAATAATAATAATAATAATAGTACTAACCAGCATTGTCTGAGACAATGTCTAGCAAAACATGTTTCAGCCATAGTTGAATAAAGCCTTCACATTTAATTTAATTTGGTTTTCCTTTTTAGGAAATACCACGGAGTTATTAATGTGTGACCTTTCACACTCTCCAACAATCCGCAA
>JAJLYB010000100.1:0-18498 GCA_030674245.1 Jamesozyma piceae
AACTATTACAACTAACTTTAATTAATAAAATCAACCTCCTGATAGTAACAGAAAGTATTCTCGAGCGTCTCCCACTAGAGTCATCTACAAAACATCCATTATTATAATTCATAATAATTACAGACTTAATAGAGCTCTAACATAAGGAATAAATTACAAAAATTAAATAACTTAAAAAGAGAAAACTCTTACACAAAAACATTAAAATTGAGGCAACTTGGCCGAGTGGTTAAGGCGAAAGATTAGAAATCTTTTGGGCTCTGCCCGCGCAGGTTCGAGTCCTGCAGTTGTCGATATTTTTTGAAATTTTTTTTATGTAATCATAAAATTAAAATTTTTTATAAATTACCTGATATTATTATAATGAAACCTTATACAAAGTTAGATCAATTTCTATTATTGAAAAGATTATGAACTGTTACACGGACTTATATAAAACTATGTAAATCTAGGTTTTGTCTGTTTGCATGTAGTAGAGTTAAAGTTAAAGTTAGATCTATATACTTATGCAATATGGACATTACGCCATAGTATAGTTTCGTGGTATGATATCTTGATATATACTTAACTAATCTGTTGTGGACCTGTTAATATTGGGATTGATATTCTTAGTCTATGAGTCACTGGTAATTTTGGTACTACACCTACTAATATGATCAGTAATGCGTTACCTAGGTATAGATTCCAATTAAATTTGGCATAATGGTTAGACACGAGGAACAATAAGATAGGTAAGATAATTAAAAATTTTCTTGTTGGGGTATATAATGTTTCATCGTCGATTTGTTCCCACATGGTTAAATTATCGAATGCACCACCATTGAAATCGAACGGGGTACCTTTAATCATATGGAACATGATGTAAAAGCCGACTATATAGGATACGTTTGTTAGTGTCCAAGCTCCTTGGTTTGTGATGCCAGGTAGTAAATTATAGAATAGTTTCAATAGTATTATAATTACAATATGAATGATCCATGCACCACGTTGATCTACCCAATTTGCGTTCATGTTAGGTAAGAGGATCTGATCGTTCATTTCTTCTATAGTTTCTTGTTCGACATGTGATATTATACTTGAGGATCTTCTTCTTCTGTGATCTTGGTATGGTTCATCCTGTGCGATATTTAGAGAGTTTGCTCTTGATCTCTTGGGAATAGTTCCTTTAGCTGTAGCTATGGTCTCATTAGCACTAGAATCATTTGTGGTAGAATTGTTTTTGTAGGAAGGAAACGGTTTCAATTGAGAATCATCGTCATTAGTTACTGAATTTGTTAAGGTATTGCCTGTCATGATTAGTAAAATATTTGGTTGTTCTTTGTTTTTAAGAGTAATTCTTTAAAGTGATTGTCTCTCTTGAATAACTATTAGTATTATTTAGTATAATTAACAGATTAATAACTAAGTAGCAGTTGCTTAGATATATGTTGAGACAGAATAGAAACAATTGTGTAATAAGGTTTGAAAACAAAACAAAATCAATGTAAACTTTTACTTATAGTCAGTTCACCAGGGGTATAACAACTCATATTTTTTGTTTTGTTTTGTTCTGGTGGCAAAAACAATTGACACCCGGGTAATAATTCCTAATTGAGGTGAATTACCGTATTAGGAATACTTTCCAAATATAGCAATTCACTCCGGGTAACAAGTAGTATTACCCGGCTGGTCTCAACAAAAAAGAAATTGGGATTTTGTTGAAATCAGAAATTCCGGTGTGTTTTTGTATAAAAAGGGTAAAAGCTAGAGAGGTATAGATGTTGGAGTAGTTAGCTGCCACAGCGGTTAACATTATTTATACTAAGTTAGTCAATCAATCAATCAATCAAGCACGCAGATATAAGTCAATATGGTTTCCCAATTGTTCGAAGAAAAAGCCAAATTAGTCAATGAATTACCAACCAAGCCATCAGTCGATGAATTACTAAAGTTATACGGTCTATACAAACAAGCCACTGTCGGTGATTGTAACACTGAGAGACCAGGCATGTTCAACTTGAAGGATAAGTCTAAGTGGGACGCCTGGAATAAACTTAAGGGTACTTCTCAGGAAGACGCTGAGAAACAATATATCGAATTAGTAGATGAATTGTTCAAGAAGTACAATGCTTGAGTGCAAATGATCAAGTATATACACAAGCATATATATATATATATATATTTATATCTATACATCTATTTCTATAATGCTAATTTCTACTCGCTTTTATATTTCAATCACATATGTGCTTTTCTCGGATCAACGGATTTCAAATATTGACTGAAAAAGAACAACAAATACAAAATGCAATACAGAATGCAAAATCGAGAGAAAGAATAACGACAATGATGAACTTGACAAGCAGTGCTAATTTGATCCCGTTTGACGATACATTCATCCTGTACAATCCACAGGATCCCATAAGTGTCGTCTCAGTATACCTGTCTTTATCACCGATCCTCATTTTGACGTTTTACCTATCATGGTTAATCATCACAAGAGAACTAGAAGCAATCATCACAGCAGGTGGACAGCTATTGAATGAGATCATTAACAAGGTCTTGAAACGGATCATTAAACAGCCCAGACCTCAAGGCATCGATATCATTGGCGGAGGACCAGGGTATGGTATGCCAAGTGCCCATTCACAATTTATGGGGTTTACGTTTGCATATATCACGCTAAGAATCCATATGTATGATCGTGTACGAGGACGTGAAAACAAGTTACTTGCTGTGTTTTCCTTAGCAGTGTTCTGCTATTTGGTATGTTTCTCGAGAATATACTTAAATTATCATGATCTACGACAAGTCGTTGTTGGGTTCTGTGTTGGTATACTAAACGGATGTGGATATTTCGGCATGGTGGGTATTGTCAGAGAAATGGGCATTATTGATTGGATTTTACAATGGAAGATATGTGGATTTTTTTACATCAAGGATTCGTGTAACTTATCGCCTGTTACCTTGAAAGAAGAATATGGTGACTATCTAAAAAGAGTCCATGGAACAGAGTCGAAGGCAAAATCACTTCCTGACAAATTCGACTAAACCAGTGTGACCTTTCACATGGGAGTCAATAGATAACTAAATAGATAGATATGTTATACAACTGTTTCCTCTCCTTTCCTTTCCTTTCCTTTTCTGGATAATGCTACAGTAACAAGGGATCTCATTCCTCGAGACCTGCTATTTTCGGAAACAACGCAGGTTCCGCGGAATCTACGTATACCCACGGGAATAACACGGAAGCACCGAGGACGGAAAACCTTTTCGCTGTACTTTGTTTTGTGCGTTTTGTTTGTTTAGTAATCTGCAAAAATCAAAATTAGTAATAAACTAAAGCAGAAGGGAACAGCCCTTCCCTCTGAATGAATAAAGATGGGAATGCCCATGGAGGTAACGTTAATGCCATGGAACAATTGATAATTTACTAATTAAATAAACAAGTACAAACCACAAAACAAATTAAATTAAATTTAAATAACAGGTTGTGTTATTTGTTTTAATATATAAGCTCAATGACAGAACTGTTAAGAAAAGTATTAGGGTATCCTTCTCTATGGTATGCTACTTTAGAAAGAATACTACTGAACATATTTATCTATTTATCTATCTATACACCGATAAACATTTATACACTAATTAAGAGTACAACAATGTTACAAACAATACCAAGAAGCTCACTTTATACTAGCTCATCCGATAACGGGAACTCTACCAGCCGGAGTAACAGCAATTCATCAACAGAGGAACATGGTAATAAGGCATCTGTTTGTTCATTTATGTCCAATATAGTAAACACACCAATAAAGTCAGTGGCATGCTACGTTTCCAGCAGTAATTCATCTTTGAAAAAGACTCTTTCCGGTTCATCAAATTCAAGCCATAGTAGTGCTAAAGTAATCACAAGACATGACTTATTGAAAGCTGCTGAAGAACAAGACTTATTAAAATCAAAGAGACCAAGAGAAAAGAGAAGAAGATCTTCTACATAAGTGTGAAAAAGACATTTTAATGCTCACCTACAAAATTGTAATAATATTCCTTCATGTATATCTTTTTTTAGCAACGGATACTCATATCTACATCTCAAACACAAATAATTGCTAATTCGTTAATTTATTTATTTATATTATTAATATGCATATGTACTCTAAAGCTATAAGAAACTTTCATTTGTTTATTTGAATTTAATTGAATTGAACTTAAAGTAATTAGATAATACATATTTAAACTATCTAAAGATATCTCGTTTATTCTAATTTACCACCTTTTCTTTGAATTAAAGCCTTTCTGTCCTTATCCAAATGTAATTTAGTAATAACAACCTTTGATGGGTGGATGTTGATTGGAACAGATGCACCGTTGGATTTTTCCTTGGAGATCTTGTCAACTTGAACAGCAAACTTCAGTCTGTAAACAGAAGAAATCTTACCTTCTTGACCCTTCTTGGCACCACGGACAACTAAGACTTCATCTTCTCTTCTGATTGGTAAAGCCTTGACACCGTATTGAGCTCTTAATTCCTTAGATAATGGAGCAGATAAAAGAACACGACGTTCGGAGGATGGGGCGGTGAAGTATGCCTTTCTAGCCTTTCTTCTATCAGAGGTAACGTCTATTTGTAAATTTTAGAATTCATAATACAATTTTTAAATTTTTGTATCATTATTATCAGTATTAGTTAGTATTTAACGCTTATTTATTATGGTTGTAGTTGTAGTTGAAAATAGTATCCTATATTGTAGATATTATATTGAGACAGTGACAAATAGATTCCATAAATTAATGTGCTCTTCTAATTCCACACACGGTCAGCACTCCCACATTTATGCTCTTGTCTAGTCTAATAATTCTTCTTCAACACGGGACATTTCACATATCATAATCTCACACATACCTAAAGATTGCTTAGCCATTTTTATTGTTATTTATCCTTGGTTGGGTATATTTTGCTAAGCAAACTAAACTAAAATAAACTCTCTTTTTCCAAATATTTCACATATATTAAACACTATCCACATAATACGTTGTATCAATAAATTTTCTCTATACCGTCCAGGCATACAAGTGCATAGTAAATGCCCAACAGACACACGTCCAACCCAACTAAAACTATGGGACTGGAACTTGCAATACACATTGCCATACAGTACCAAACTCCAAACTCCAAACCACCACAATTCAGAACAATCATGGTTAGACAACATACCTGGTGCTCTCCCTTCCTGGAAGGTAAGCTCCCCCACTGTGGTACTCTTGCAATGGTACTAGCTTACCCGTCTAGTCAAGCTAGACAGTTCAAACTGGCCCGGTGGATGATGCTTCCTGGTCAGCACTAAGTCCACCATCCCCCTTTCATGCCCTAGTGTCACCCCGGCCCCTGCCACATTAATTTCCTGGCTCTTTAGTTGTTCGCTTGTTATTAATGGACTCAACTTTTGTTTTGTGTTTTTTTTCACTTTTTTAACAAATCTGAAATTTAAAATTAAAATACATATTGTTGGTGTTTGGGTTCTGAACAGTCAAATCTGTTGTAAATATTCAATGTTGCAAACAATATTGCATACAAGAACTATTTAAGATCAGCTTCTATTACAATTTATGAGTGTGCATATGTATTTTGTTTACTTGGATTATGCATAAATGGTAGTGTGAGTTCTCTTCAATCAATGAGGAAAGTGACAAGCAATTTTAACAATTATAAATAAAACAGTTTGTCTACAACTACATTTAATTTTTGAATTATTAATATTATTTCCTGTCTCTTTACTACTCAGCATAGTTCTAGTTCAATCTTTTACTGACTGTCTGCTGTATACTCATCTTATATAATATTTTTAACTTAATAATTTGTTTTACCTTTCGGGCCCCCTTACAAAATTAGCTCCGAATGAAAATAAAAACAACCTATATTTTATCCATTACAAAACAAGCAGATATATATACATATAGGTGTTGCAAATAATCCAATTGAAATAGCATATAGATAGTCTGATTCATCATGTTATTAAGATCTATAATTGCATCAACGAAAATCAATATTTTTTACAATTCAAGAACATTAACGACTGCTAAAAGATTGATAGCAATCAATAGGTCAGCACTTGTCCAAACAACACTCTTCAATTCAAGAAGATCTTTCCATATCACTATTCCATACCAAAATTCACAACCAAAAACCAAACCAAAAGCCAAAAAGGCTGCTTCTAAAAGTATATGGCCAAAGATAAAAAGCATAACGTCATTCACATTTTCAACCCTACTTATTATTGGGGCATTAGGTGTCTCAACAGTAGTAATCTATCTAATCGGTTCAGAACTATTCTCCCCTTCAGGTGATACACAATTATTCAATAGAGCCGTTACATTAATACAAAACGATGAAAGAGTGCGTAAACTATTGCAAAGCAACGATTCAGCATTACACAAAGAACGTCTCAAGGCATACGGTGAATTAATAACTAACGATAAATGGACACGTAATAGACCAATTGTATCAAGAAGAAAGGTGGACCAAAATGGTATTGTTCATTGTTATTTGAGATTCCATGTTGAGTCAAAGAAAAAGCTAGGTCTCGTTCATGTAGAAGCTGTAGAAGTTAAGGATAAACTAAAACCAGATTTTGTTGCATTATATATCGATATTCCAGGTGAAAGAAGATTTCATTTGATTAAGCCAAAATTAAAGAAAGCCCCAATTAAGAAAGGTGGATTTATGGGAATCAATTGGGGCCCAAGGAAGGATAAATGAAACACAGTCACCTGCATATATTATTATCTTGTCCTATTACCGTATTCGACCATTTGTAAATATAAAAATATAGAGTACTTTATGTTTTAGATACTATTTTTCTTTTTTTTTACCTCTTCTTGGGAGATGCAATAATAATAAACTTTATATATGTATATATATTTGTGTGTGTATGTGGATGTATGTAGAATAGAAACTCTCTATCGTTTAGTAGACCAGGTTTTCATAATTGGAGTTTGAGTAAAGTAATGACCAGTATATGTTGACATACCCTTGCCAGTATCGTTTTTACTAACATTTCTTGGCTGGAATAAACCATGAGCTGCACCTGATAAATTTGGTACAAGTTGATCAGGAACATAATAGGCAGCAACTGCAGGTCCAACAATACAACAAACAAACAATATCAAAATTAGGATGTACAGGCAGAAATATTTTCTAACCATACGCTTACGTAAACGTTTCTGCTTTAATGAAAAGATTGGAGGACGGATTTGACGCGATGGTCTTAACCAGAATAGCATAATAGAATGTAATTTATCGATACCTGGAATCACTAGCAATGGAAGTTGACAGATTAAGATAATATGGCCTAGTATAAAATCAGCTGAAAATTCTGATAATTCAATAATCTTGGCAGTATATTCTCTAACTGCTTGTGTGAACGCAGAACCTGTTGAACTCCATTTACCGTTCCAGAATGCCGTGTTGGAATGATCATTCTTGTACTCACGAGATAACAAGAATACTGTCATACATTGGAAGATTAATCTCTGTATTTGAATACATGTAATAACACCAATTAACATCTTAACGAAACTGAACCCCTCTAGAGCCCACATAACAATAACTAAACCAACATGTACAACGACAGCAACACCATGAGCAAAGACAGCCAAACCAGAACCTGGGTTCCTACAGCATGAGCCAAATAACGCATTGGAGCAACAGGAGATTGACATGCAAAATAATAAAACAACCATATCAATAGCAATTGGACCCAGAGTACAAATAATAATACGTAAAACAGAATTAATACTGTCACCCGGAGCAACCTTAGCACCAGTACGGGCATTAATGAAGGTAAATGCAATGAAACAACCTGCAGAATAAATGATTAATGGTATAATTTCTGATAAAATTAAATTTATTCGATGTGCTCTGCTGACATCACCAACAGATTTTTCTGATTCATCACCTACTAGCTTACGTTTAAACCCAGTAACACGCGATCTTGACATTCTAACATAACCAATCCAGGAATTTCTGTGATATTTACTATTACCTCTTGACAACCATCTAATGAAATCCCTGTAATCTAAGAAGAAATCATCCCAAGATAATTGATGGGGATTGAAGATGAAAGGAGAAAAAATCAAAGCTGCTAAAGAAGCCCAGAACCATAATAATGGTGCTTGCCAATGTGCAACAGTACCAAACAATAACATTAAAAGTGATCTTGCACCCATGTAGATTGCTGAACTAGCAAATCTTGAATATAATATAGAAAATGGAATACGCGAAGTAGCAAAACCACGGCCTGTTGAAATATAACGGGCACCACCAACAGTTAAATCACTCATTAATGCAGAAGAGTAAATTTGACCACTAAACACTTCAAACATTGGAGATAATGAAAGAACATGACGACAGAATCTAAGAGTAGCTTTCCATGCACCACGTTCTATCAATTCCTGACAAACTAATGGAACAAATGCAATGAAAAATACAATGAAAATAGACAAAGTATAACGTCTAACCCAATCAATAACCGGTTGTAAATTATAGCAACCAATTGGATATAAAACATCGGTAATTGGCTTGTTTCTATTGTAAATACACAAAATAGATTCATGAGCCAACGCATGTAAATTAACCAAAGTTAGCATGAACATTTGTAAAGATAGTTGAATGAAAAGATTGTTTAAATGGAAACCAGGATGAGCATAGAAAAAGGTTAAGAAACGGTCAATTGGCAATTGTGTACCTAAGTAATAATATTCTCTTGATAGCATTTGTTCACCCATACCAGCACCAATTTTAGTTGTGAAATTTAAAATTGTACCAAAACCTAAATCTCTACCTTTACCACATTGATAATATTCACAGTGCTTGATTCTACCACCACGTAACAGAGCATTCATACCAGCGTAAATATCTTCGTTTAAATGTAGCCCCTTTTGAGCCTTGGATACACCACCTCTTGTAGTCATAAATGTAGCATTGATGAAATCAGGGTGACCATAATGTAATTTACCACCAATTTGGGATAATGTACGAGCGAAAAGGGTACCAAATGTTTGTTCTTTACCAGCGGCAACATCACCAAGAACACCGGAGTTTTCAGAGAAAATATATTCTCTGGCACCAACAATAGCAACAGGATGATTATTCGTTTGTTGTTCATACTTGATATCGGCAGCATATGGATTAATCGGTTCGGCAGTTAATTCTTCAAATTCACCAAGTACAGATCTAATCTTTAGACATTCTTCCAAGTAGTTATCTTGGTTAGCATCGATCAATTGAATATATTCACCTCTATAGAAAATCAAAGCATGATTTTGGTTATCAGATTTACCATCACCTAAAATTGGATTACCAGATAATTGAATTCTAAATTTAGGACGTCTACGACCATTTTCTAGTAGTTCACAGTGACCGTCAATTAATGATGAATAAATTCTTGGTTCATCACCTTCGTGTAAAGGAGGTTCTTCATCCAAGTAAGCAATTTGTAAATCAGGATAAGCTCTTAACAAGAATTCAGCGTTTTCCAATTCATGTGGTTTAAATTTGGCCAATCTTTGCATAGAAACCAAGAACTTGAATTTCCTTCTAGCCATTTTTTCTAGTTCTCTTTCTAGGCCCTCGGCATTTCCTCCAAACATTTGAACAATTTCAGGGTTTTCAACACGGTATAACAATTTAATTGCTCTTGAGTAATTCATAAAACCAGAAACAGTACGATACAACGTTTGTGATCTTAATGAGGCCCAGATACGTGTACGTAAAGTATATTCAGGGGCAGCAGATTTGAAACCGATACAGTAGAATGGTAAATCATCGATATTCTTCTTTAAAATGTCATCCTTTTCCGGTTCTTCAACGACACCTTCAAAAGCAGCAGTTTCATCTGCCAAGATTTTTGTGTCCTTAACGAAACAATCCCATTCGACAGGGTGCAATTGTTTTAAATATTCTAATAGAGTAACTCTTGAAAATTGATCATCTTCACGAATAATTTCTCTAAGAGATAACAGAATTCTTTCAGAATAATGTGGAGTTAAGACAGTAAATGTTGGCATGTTATCGATAGAAACAGCTTCTGGCATCGGAACAGCTAAGGATTGGGCAAAGAAAGAAATACGACGTTCGGCTTCAGAATCAGATGGGAAAAAGTTAGTATTTAACTTTTTGTCATCCTGTGAAATAAAAAAAGTTGGGACCCTAAGAGTTCTTTTACCTTCTATTTCGGATGGAACTTGGTGATACAATAATTTTTGGACATGATCAATGGCCAATAAATGTTCTCTATACATAGAAATGATAATAGCATTCCAAATTTGAGAAATTAAGACCTTAGGTTTATATTTAATTTCCATGTCGTTAGTCGCTAAAATTTTAGTGTAAATTCTCTTTGGTAATCTGGCAAATATATTTCTCCATGGTGTTAAGACAGACATACCTAGGTAAAATGCCTTTGCAACAGAACAAACAGTGTTGATGATAATATACCATAGATAGGTATCTAAGAAGAAAAGAATAAAATCGGTAGCAATCATTAGGCCCAGTGTAATCTTTGGTTGAACTTTACATAGTCTGTTACCAAACCAATAATCACCAGTACATCTCATTGTCATGGTTGACAAAATTCTAATTGGATCCCTTAAGGACAAAATTAAGAAATAATAAGATTCAGCGTACTTAGCACCAAAGACAACAATCCAAATCGCATAGGACAAGATTCTATCCCATCCATGAAGTGGAGCAAATGAGGCAGTGAAAGTTTGTGAGGAAACGTAACGTCTTGATGATTTACTCATATATGAAGTGAAAAGACCACCTAAAGGCATGACTGAGAAGAATACAATTGTAATAACTGCAACGAAGAAAAATACTGCAGCAACTATATGTGTAATTTGACTGTAAACAGTATCCTTATCGTAGGCAAAAACCCAAATGATTGGAGCCAAATTGATAGCAAAGATAATTATGATAAAACCTAAACGACGAGTTAAGTGCTGTGCACCTGCCCATTTTCTTGGGACAAAACACCATTCAGCCAAGGTTGCCGCTAATTGAATAAGACAAGCAACAGACCCACCAAGAGCTGCTGTACCCCATCTATATGAAGCCAACGGTTGGTTATTGACTAATTGTTGGTAATTATGCGTGTAAAAAGTCGGGGCATTGTAAGCACAGTACATCCAGTAGACAGATGTGTGCATGATCCAAATACGATTAAAATTTGTAAGCAGATGGAACCATGATCTCGTTTCTTTGTATGTCTTAAAGAATACATTATCCCAGTTGACATTACCAAGGTTCAGGAATCTTTCCTCTAATGGTAAATCTAGCAACTTATTACCGTTTGAGAGAACAATCTTAGCTATACCTTCTGGGTACCAAAACAATTGATTAACATCATCGTAACCGATAACATTGTTATGGTCCTTTTCACGTTTGATGTAACGGCCATCAGAGATCTCGTAAACTTGATTTCTTAAGAAGCAGTATAATGGAGTAATGACTCTATTTAAGAAATCACACTCTGAGATATTTTGGTTCTGTGATAATGGAGAATCGACATAATCCAAAGCACACTTGTAGATGAAACATAGACATTCCGATGTGAACCTAATTTGGTTAGCTTCACCCCAGATCAAAAGGTATAAGGCTAGTTGCTTTACCATTTCCGCAGGGGTCAGTTTGTTCATTTTGACCTTCCATCTGAAGTCGGCTGCTTCTAGCGATTGGTCGCCTTTTATTGAGTTTAAAATATTTTGAATATTATCATCATCTTGTTCTTCACCGTATGGATTACCATTACCATTACCATTATTATCAATACCAGTATCGATTTTAGATCTTTCTCTTAGGTTTTTCAAGATTTTTTTATTCTTCTTGGTTGCTCTTCTCGAATTCTTTGTCAGTTTATTTAAACTAATGTTTCTGAATCCAACAGAATCATCGAAATCTAGTTGAGCTGCGAAGTACCATTTTTTGTAGTTTGATGTATCACCACCTATATAGTCTGCATGTAATGATATTAAAGCTTGTCTTGGAGACATCCTTGAAGCTCTAGAGTCTAATAGAGTCATAAAATGGTCAAACATGTTTCTCATTGAATCTCTCTGGAAACCTAGCCTCTCCGTCAAGTCAATAAAGATATCTTCAATCTGCTGGATTGTGATTGGAGGATCAGGGTCTGCTGTGTATGCAGGATATGGGTCCTGTGGGAATAGCATTGACGGATCATTCTGGGGAAACATAGGCGTGGAAAGGCTTGAGGAAGATCTACGATCACCGTAGCTTATCTGTGATGGAGTGTAACTGTTGTAGTTAGGAGTTTGACTACGACCATTTTGGGTGTTTGTGTCACCATAACTGCTAAAATCAGAATATGATCCATTATGGTTGTTGTTTGGTGGTTGAAGACCAGTACTATCATTATAGTAGTTGTTGTCATCGTCATAGTCTTCATATGGGGAAGGAGAATTTATGATATCATGTTGAGAGGAATTTTCATGATATAGCCCATCGTCATTACTGTTATTTATTGGTTGGCCATACTGGTCATACCTTTGTTGATTTGAGTTCATCTTTGGACTTTATTAATAATAATAATTTTAAATCCGGTGATCCGATTTGATCTGATCTGAGCGAGTTAGATTGATCGATTAACTTGATAATAAGAAACAACAAAAAAAATAAAAAAATAACCAAGTACTCTTATAGTATGTATACTAGTTAGCGAAAGATAGTATGGACAATTCTATAAGAATAGAGAAGTATGAGGTGAGTCGTGTGATAGATGTATACTATATATCTGTAAGTATAGTTTCCGTGTATTGTTTGGAAAAGGGATACGACAAAAAATAATAATATAAAAACTAGGGAATAGATCAATAGTGTGAAGTTGCTTAGCGGGTCAATATATATGAGTATATGTTTTTTTACACTATATATAACCTTCTGTTTGATTCTTCTTCTTCTTCTTCTTCTTCTTCTATGGTACTGATATTGATTCTGATACCTCTGAATATATTCTGAACTGGTTGTGTTATATAATCAGTGTGTCTAAAAGAATTGTTAATTTTTGCAACTAAAAAATTTTAATGTTCCAAAAATCTGATCCGGTTTCTTTCCTTTTCGTTTTTTTGGTAAAATTTTGTTTTTTCCGTTTTTGCCTGTGGAGAGAAACGTCCGCACGCGCACAAGAAAGCAGTAAATGATTTAGTAATGTGTTAGACTAAAGTGAACAAAACGTTCAATGAACTGTAGCAAAGAAGTCTGTGTCTGTGCAACTGTATTCTTAAAGTATGGTGTGTGTATACAATAAGAACAGGACTAAGAGTGAGAGACGAATGAGTGCTGAGTGCTGAGTACTGAGTACTGAGTACTGAGTAGTGGTTCAAGTGGCACAGTCAACTAACTAGCTTTTATAAATAGCACAGTAAGAATACATAAATGAGGTGAGCCAAGAATATCTCACCTCACTAATTCAATACCTGAATGGAGAGTGCCCATTCCATGTCTTGCATGTGGTTACGTACATATCACCGTTTCGAGAATCTGTGCTCCTCGACTGGGTTTTGTAAGTTTGTGGCTTCCTGCTACTTTATTTCAAAAACGATTCCGGCTTCTGTTGCTACCGTGCACCACATACTGTGCTATGTACCGTTCCACGAAACACGAAACACGAAAATGAAAATGAATAATTTATTCCAGTTTTGTTTCAGGTGCACGTCTTTGTCCAGATGCGGAAACTGCAGCCGTGTTTCAAGAAACGAACACGCGAATCGCTTGCGGTGTCAACATTATTTCCGGTCTGTCAATAACTTTTCCTATTTTGGTAATTCTTAATATATTCAAGTCATTGTGTACGGTTGGTATTTACACTATATATATATATATATATGTTAGATTCTTAATCAAAGTCTTCATGTCTCTCAATGAACTCTGTAATTAGATCAGCACATTCGTCTGGGTTAGTCGCATTCAGGTAATGGCCTGCTTTGATATCCCTTACCTCGAAGTTCGGGAAATACTGTCCTATGGTCGGTAAATACTCATCTGCCACATAGCCAGACTCTGTACCTCTTAAAAACAAAGTAGGCCCCGTCCACCTATCTGTTCTTGAATCAAATCTCCAAGCAGCAATTTCTCCCTCAATCACTGCCTTGTTCAACGTACCCAATGGGATTTTAGAAACAAATCTCCATTCACCACTCTGTTCGTCCTTGACCCTCTTCAACACAGTCAGTAAAAACTGTCTGATAAATTGACTCTTCTCGATCTTTTCCAACACTGCGTCTGCCTTTTTACTACTCTGTACACTGGGATCTCTACATATTCCTTCTAACGTCTCCAAATACCTAGAAAATGTTCCACTAGGCACTTTGCAAACAGGTGCATTATCTAAACACACCAAAGCAGAAGCAACATCCTTATTCCTCAACACACAGGTCATACCGACTTTCGCTCCCATCGAGTGACCTAATAATACCGGTTTCTTCAATCCGTGGTCCCCAATAAACCGAAATATATCGTCGCACATCGAATCATAGTCGTGTCTACTCACATGAGGCATTGACGAACCATGGTTCCTTAAATCTACCAAGTATACATCCCTTTGTAAATTACCATTTAATAACCTGCCTAACGAACGATTATTCAACTTGTTTCCTAGGAATCCATGCATTATGATAACAGGAGGTTTGGTTGTAGCGATTGGTGCTCTGATTAAGTCATAACTTAATGGAATTGTACTCTTGGTACTGATACTGCGGATACCTAGTACCGTAGATCGATTAACTACAGGGTAGGCTAGTTTCAACATATTTATTGACTTGTCAGTATCCCTTGTTTCACTTGTTTAACCTGTTTGTTTTCTCTAATAAGTTATATATAGTTATTTCACTTTATTTGCTTACATGAAAAATCTCGGACATATATTTTTTAATTTTCCCTGAAATATTAGCACTATACAATAAACATCTAGATGTAGAAGGATATTAAATTAATAAGATAGATAGATATTATTTATATTTATTTATTTAAACTCTCTAATCGAATAAACCGAAACCCATATCAGCATCGGATTCTTCGTCTTCTTCTTCAGCAGCAGCTTCTTCAGCTGGAGCATCAGATGAAGCACCAGCAGCACCGGCAGCTGGAGCAGCAGAAGCATACTTATCTGGGTTTTCAATTCTGTCAACTAATTCTTCGATTTCAGCGTAGTGGTAACCGGAGGCAATGGCAACAGCTAATAAGTCCTTGTAGTTGTTGATTAAGGTGTGGCCAACAGATGGTAAAGTTGGGTAACCGACAGCTAAAGAAATAGAAGCAATGACAGAGACAGCGGAGACGAAATGAGAAACTAATTCATCGTCAGTGATATCTAAGATAGAAGCTGGGAAGACTTGACCGTTGTCGTAAACTTGAACGACAGTTAAACCATAAGTGAATGGAGAAATTTCTAACAAGTTTAATAAGGCAGCTTCAGAAGCACCGACCTTGGTACCGGCTGCAACGACCTTGACATCGGAGACAATTTCAATGGTACCTCTAGCAATCTTGGTTGGGACACCTAAAGCTTGGAAGAAAGAAGTCTTACCTGGTTCAATACCGGTGTTGACAGCAGTAACGAAGATATCTTCTGGAGCAACGGCACCAGCTCTGGCTGGAGCAGCGACCTTGTTGGAAACAATAACGTCCTTAATTTCGTTTAAGGATTCGTTAGTGAAGATGAAACCAACATTACCTTTAACGAAAGGTAATAATTTTTCGAAATCTGGTAAATCAACCATGAAATCTCTGACGGCTCTTCTAACCATAGTGTTCTTACCCATTAAGACAACACCCTTACCTCTCAAAGCCTTTCTGACTTGATGCATTTGTTGAGAAGAAACATTATCAACACCAACGATGAAGATAGACTTGTATTCTTCCAAGTATTCTCTTAATTTAGTGAAATATTCAACTTTCTTAGCACGAATTCCTCCCATTTCAAATTAGTTTATTTTGTAGGATGTTTAAAGGTATTGTAGTGGTTTTCTCTTAGAATTTGAAATAACAACTAGTAATGAAAACATAATAACATTTTAAATATAATGTTGTAAAACTCCAAATACAATCAATCTTGTAAAAATTTCAATAAGATGGTTGAATTGTCTGCCTGCAGTTTGTTTCATTCCTGGCTCCAGACAAAGACTCAAACTTGCACCGTCGCAATTTCAAATCCGGAAATTTCAGAAACAAAATTCTGTTTTTCAAATTATTTAGTTCTTTTTTTAATATTTCCACCTAGCCTTGTATGTACGGGTGTTCAGTCAAACAATTTAAGATGCACGGATGTACAGTCACAACTATTGAAAGGATTTGGAATTTTCCAATTGAAGAAACTCACAAACGGGATATTTAAAGAAACTAGGCCATCGAAGAATAGATTTGTTGTAAGTGGATGGATAGGTAAAACAAGAAATACATAGCAATATCAACCTGTTTATCAATATATTCTATTTATTCAACTATTTTTTGTCTGTTTCAAAAAGAACGGGTTAATGTCTGAAACTGTGCTGTTTAATAATGAAGAAACTACTGTGGATGTATCCGCTGCATCAACAACTCTGTTGTACATCCAAGAATATGTCATTCCGGGTTTATTGAAGGACGATACCAATGGAATCGCTGAGAAACTAGTGTTTCAAAAGATTACAAAGAACGATAATATTGAAAAGACAGTGGAAAAATTAAAGTCAAAGGATGCTATAAACAATATGCTGTGTATATATTCATATGGTCCTCACATTCAGAAAATGTTAAGCATCCTGGAGATTTACAAGAAGGTTGTAAAAAATGATGAGTTGAAGTTCAAACAATGGAATAAATTGACAAATTTTAAACTAATTGGGCCAGGCAAGAATGAATTACTTGAAAAGAAAATAATTATTCCAATACTAATTACATTCATAACACTTTCAGACACCATCGTATCTAATGTCTTTGGAAATGATTTAAATGGTTTCACTGAACAGTAAGGAAACGGGTTCCACTATTCAACTGCATTGGCATTCGCATTGGCATTCGCATCTCCACATATTATTATTTTATCAAGATAATGAATGGGTGGCCTCTTTAAATAGATATCGTACAAACAAATATTATATAAAAATTGTATCATTGAGTCATAGAAAAATAGAATATCTTTACATCCTACTTTATAGCATTCGTTCATCTTTTTATGAAATTATACTCAATGAGATATCAACACTATATATAGTTGTTAATATGCTCGTATCTTTAGGCCTCGCTTTGAATCAATAAACCACGGGCTGTTAAACCAAATTTATCAATCTTCGAAGAGGCCATGTATTTGTCTTGTCGTTGGTTATTTAGTAAAAGAGTAGAACAGATAAATCGATAATTCAAATCAAGTATTGTTGTTGTACCTACAAACACATTACTTCAGATGAACACCATATCTAGAACTAAATCTCTTGGTACTTCTTACTATAGCTATCTATAGCGTAACCATGTCCAACAAGCAAAGAAATTTATTTTTGTTTTGTTCTTTCTCTCTTAAATTATCTCGCTTTATATACTCTGAAATATTTTATTTTTTTCATTGTAACGAAAAACCATTGCATTAGACCTGTCGACTTTTTATTTATGTAGGGTTTAACAGCAGTAATCTTATGCCGTATATGTGCTTATATATTGAGCGACAGAGGAGGCAAGAATGGATTATATAAATATGCGTGCCTACTATACTGACTTGGTTTTATTTATACATCATTATCCCAACCATCCTTCCATCTTTGGGGCCAGAAATCACAATTGAACTTGGCTTTACCTAATTTCCCATTTACGTCGTTATGAGCCTCACACATCCATCTACTTAATTGTTCATTGGATTCTACACGGGGTGAATGTTCCCTGATATATTTTTCAAAATCTTTGCCACACCACCAACATGGATATACATGTGAGAAGATCCTTAGAAATTCCTTCATCTCGTTCTTCTGAGTTTGGGTTGGTTCTTTTGGATACTTAGCAGCCATACTATGTAAAAATGTCCAAGAGGATGAACCTAGTTTTTGAACATCTGGTGGATCATCCTTACTGTACGTTCTTGACCCAGGAATTAAATCTTGTGTGGTTGTCGAAGATCCTAATGGAGCATTTGGTGTGCTAATATTCGTCAATATGTGCGGCTCTTCTGTGCTAATGGTTTCATTGTTTATAGGCTTGTCTTGAGTAACAACATTTGTCCCTATGGTACTTGAAACGTATTGAAACCCTCTATATAGGACGCATGGTACGCAGCTAGTTTTGGGTTCTGTTAGTAAACTGACAGGGAGTTCTACGTTTTCTCTTGTACCAAAATATTAATACACATACAATTTACCATTTTCATTGAATAATAATTTATTCAAAGAAAACTTTTCATCATCTGTTTCTTGTGACATTTGAATATAAACTAATTCTTTTGTGGTTTTTTCCATGTATTTTTAGTTTGCTTGAATGTACCTGAT
>JAJLYB010000100.1:18598-38188 GCA_030674245.1 Jamesozyma piceae
ACTAATAAACAATATAATATGTATTATATATATATATATATATATATATATATATATAATTCAACCATTCCGTTCTGAAGCATTTAGCATAAAAGACTGTATCTACAGGTGCTTGAAAAATATTTACTAATCTAAATCAAGGGAGCGTTGTTGAACTCTAGCGTCTTTCTTTAAGGATATAAAATCATTTGTCCTGAGGGACCTTATCTTTAGTTCTGTATTTTCTTCTTCTTTTTGTTCAAGATTTTGTTTGGCCAAAAGTTTGCGTTTCATCCTTATATATTCCTTAGCAGCATTCAATGCAGCCTCCCTACAAAGTTCTTTCAGATCTGAGCCAGATAAACCTGCAGTGTTTGCTGCAATTATATCTATATCAAAATGTGTCTTATCCACCTCTGTATCCTTCAACAGCACCTGTAATATTTTCTTGCGCTGCTCTGCATCTGGTAGCGATACAACAAATCTCTTTGGTAATCTTCTCAAAAATGCATTATCGATATCATTTATACGGTTAGTGGCACCAATTATCATAATGCGTCCATTACTTAACAGTCCATCCCATAGAGTCATAAACTCTGCCTTTAGATTAGCTGTGACTTCATGGTCCGTAGAGGACCGTTCCCTTAAAAACGAATCAATTTCATCGATAAATATTATGCATGGTTCGATTTTGTTGGCCAATGAGAAAATTGCATCTACCATCTTGTTAGATTCACCGTACCATTTATCCATTATAGATGACATTCTGATGGAGATGAAATTTGCACCACTCTCCCTGGCTAATGCCTTTGCTAGCATGGTCTTACCACAGCCCGGTGGGCCATATAGTAGGACCCCGCTAGGTGCTTGTAATAGTGGACTATTGGAATACACCTCCGGCATGGTTAATGGGAATATAACACTTTCATGTAAATCTGAAATAATAGGATCAAGACCACCGATGTTCTCAAACGAAACATTTATCTCATCAGGTGTGACAACAGAAGCAAGTACTGATTTTTCATAAGAACTTAATTCTATATCATTAAGTTCTGGGTTTCTATTAACTAGCTTATCCCATTGTTGATTTTGTTTTGCTTTTGATTCCTTTGATCTTCCTATGGGACCAGACTCAACGTCATTTAATAGTCTGTTAACCAAATAGTAAAGTGAAATACCGGACCCTATCAAGAGGGAAACATCGACTATTGCCTTAAGATCAAACTTGCGCGACATTTATCTAATTCAAATACAGATATATGTGTATATGCAATAATAATTGTTTTTTATACCTCTCTTTAGGTTATTCAGAATATACCCTATATATAACATGTTTTATCTATTGAATATTCGACTACGTATTTACCTTTCTATTGTGCATACAACGTTCCTTAAACCAAACAAATTTTTGCAATAATTATCTTTTGACTGTTTTCATCCGTACATTTCCTAAATATTAAACACCTGAACATTTTCAATATTTTTGGAGATTTTTTTGGAGATTTTCCATTACGCTCGTTTTTTGCGTCGTTTTTTTCCATGGAAATAGAATCTGGTGAGGAAGGGAAGCCCAATGACCAACAAGAATACAGACGAATTTTCATCTCAGAATCACAGACATCATGTTCAAACTAGACCATCTACCAGTTCAGCAAGCAATTTTGGTTACGATAGAGTTGGTTTATTTGGTATTCATATATTACTATTATCAACACTTAAAGTTTTAAGATATTCGGTTTATTCATCTTTTGCAGAAGAGTTTAAACAAACCAAGCCAAAGCGTATGTTATCTCCCATATAAGATGTATTAAGATAGTTTAGTTATCCAGAATAAAACGATATATGAGTATAAAACAATCATGAAAAAATACCGGCCAGTGAAATGAAACAATAGTTTACACATATATCCCGGGTTTAAATTATATCCTATTAATATCCTACAGATTTCATGTGAATATTTATTGAATAGCATGCTTATATTTGAATTGTCCAATGAGATATAGATTTAGTTGTCTTTTTATTTCAACAAATACTATAATCACCTTATATCCGTTTAATGAGCTATCTTAATTAAAATAATCTTTGATCCCTTTCCATGGAAAGCAAGTCAAAATATCAAGAATATCATTTTTACTAACATATTTTATTATTATTAATAATATCCATACATATAGAACATATAAAGAAACATGCCTCCAAAGCAACAATTATCTAAAGCTGCCAAAGCTGCTGCCGCTATGGCCGGTGGTAAGAAATCTAAGAAGAAGTGGTCCAAGAAGTCCCATAAGGACAAGGCCGCTCACGCCGTCATCTTAGACCAAGAAAAATTCGACAGAATCTTAAAGGAAGTTCCAACTTACAGATACGTTTCTGTCTCTGTCTTAGTCGATAGATTAAAGATTGGTGGTTCCATGGCTAGAGTTGCTTTAAGACACTTAGAAAGAGAAGGTATTATTAAGCCAGTTTCTAAGCACTCCAAGCAAGCTATCTACACCAGAGCTGCTGCTGCTGAATAAATGGAGAATGCAATGTAATTTACATAACATTCACGTCTCCTAGGTCTTCTTTATTATATAAATAAATACTAAATCTTTTATAAGTTTAATAAAATGATTCATTAAAAAATTAACTACTGCATCGTTATTTATTTGTCCTAATGTGATTGTTATCTCTGAGATTAAAATTAAATAATATGTTAAAGATATTAACAATATATAGAAATGTGCATGTAGGTGAACGTATGTATATATCTGTATGACTATTGGGCGTTGCGTTCGGCATCTGAAGTCCTTTCAGAACGTTCCTTCATCTTTTCATAAATAAAATGTTTAACAATATTCCACGCTTCCTTATGCTTTTCAGGAATCAATTTACTGAACTTAGAGATCAGTCTCAATATCGTAACCTGGGCATAGGAAGAATAACTCAATTTTAGCCAGTATATACTTGAGTAAATAACAAGTAAAAACCCAGAACTACCACTCTTCATTAGTAACGTGTCTAATAACAAAGCAACTATGACAATAACTTCAGAATACGCAATCGTATGTAGAAGATGCTTATTTTTCAAAGATGTTTTGTCGTTTGCTTCTTTATTGTCCGTTTCAAACTCATTCTTTCTATTGACCAAATGCATATAACTCAGAATTAAGTATGGTAATAGACGGTAAAATGACATACAACCATCAAACAACCAAAGTGTAGCAGTTAATAGAGAGCGGAAATTTTCAGCAGATAATAAATCATACCATGTGGGGTTTAAACCTAGCCAGTTTTGTACCATAGTGATACCATTCGTAAGAATGACACCAATAAATGACAATCTGTATAAAATTTGTGGTAACCATCTTAAAAGAGTACAGTACCACCTTGTACAGGAAATAAATCTGTATGATTTGTTAATCCTTAAAAATAGCCATTTCCATGATCTATATTTGAAAAACAGTACTGTGTGATTAAAATACGTTATTGAAAATAGTATTCCACACACTAAAGTTAGCAAATGACCAATCGTCCAGACTAATTTCTGTGTGGCCAAAGGATCCTTCTTTTTAGAATTTTTGTTCTTTTTTCTTATCACTTGAATAGTTTGGGCCATTGTGGGTTAATGTTGTCCAGTAAATTGTATAACTAAGTCCAAGTACAAATTACAACTCAGGCCAACGACAAATATATATATTTATATATTTGCGTATATGTTTGTGTGTATTAATCGGTTATTCAATGGAACATTCAGGTTCCTGTTCAAGTATGAATCCCTTGGGGTTTGTTTTGACTTGAATATTCGCCGTTTTCCCTTTTCTAAAGGGATTGAAAATTTGGAAGATTCCTGCACGTGATGCACAGTACATATTTGAAATTTTACAACGAAGAATCTTCAGCTCAAGTAGTCGATGAATTAGTGTTGGAGCAGCATATATAGAGTTGGATGGTGTGTTGAAGGAAATATTAAGCGTTCAGTATGGCCAACTCTAAATATGAATATGTTAGACAGTTTGAAACGCATGAAACACTGCTGTCACAAACCTATATCGTCGTGAGAGTAGACGGTAAAAAGTTTCATGAATTCTCCAAGTTCTATGAATTCGCCAAGCCAAATGATCTGAGGGCTCTTAAGTTGATGAATGCATGTGCTAAGAACGTGGTGTTGAAGTACCATAATGAGATCATTTTGGCGTACGGGGAGAGTGATGAATACTCGTTCATATTGAAAAGTGATACAAAATTATTTAATAGGCGTAGGGATAAGATATCTACATTATTTGTTTCATTATTTACTGCAAACTATGTAAGTCTGTGGCCCAAATTCTTCACAGATGTTGAATTAAATGCTAAGCACTTACCGTTTTTTGATTCGAGGTGTGTCCTTTATCCAAATTTGCAAGCTGTTAAGGATTATTTAAGTTGGAGATTTGTTGATACACATATCAATAATCTATATAACACTACATTTTGGGAATTAATTCAAAAATGTGGAATGACACCAAAAGAGTCCGAGAAAAGATTGTCAGGTACTCTAAGTAGCGAGAAACAAGAGATCCTGTTTAAGGATTGTAGTATTAATTATAACAACGAACCAGAGATCTTTAAGAAGGGTTCATTGATAACCAAAAAGGGCGAAATCCTGCATGTCGATGTAATTAAACAGATTGATCAATTATTTGAGGGGTTCTAAATTAACTCTTTTTTGTCGTCCTAATCTAATCCTCTTTTATATTTGTAAAATACTTACACATGTATCTTCATTACTTAAAAAATAGATTTTATTATTGTTTATTATTGAAATAGAATGGACTAATTTACTATCCTTAACAACATATATTGTCTCCTGTGTAATAATGTCGTCATTAAAATTATATAACCAACGATAAATTCGGCCACATTCACTTCCAGCGAGAAGTAAAAGCTGATTTGGATTTGAATCGACTTCGATAAGACAATCTACATATGGGGACGTCTCATTGATATTATTGCAATGTTGTTTATTTAGTGTCTGAACCAACTCCCATTGGCCTCTGGTAGTTCTCTTGTACAATAGACATCCAATGTTAGTTATGTTTGTCAGATAAAATCTCAAATATGAAGAACTATATTTTTTTATCTTTATGAAGTCTATCCAATTTAAAAGTTCCTCGTCAGTACCATTATCAGTTAGACCCGATGAAATGCATTGGCTCTCTCTTTTCCCATCGATGTTTGCATAAATAAAATTGTCTAGTGAGGCAAAGGTAACCTCATTAGTGCCATCACTTTTAACACAGTTTATGGAATCCAAAGCGATATTCTTCCATCGATCAAACCTTGTAATTTTATGAAATTTCTGGTCTAAGATGTCGTACCTTATACACTCTATATTTCCAGACACTGTACAAAAACAAATTTCAAAATATTGCTCATTATCGCCAACTAATGTCATTGAATTTATACCATCACGAACGGATTCTATGTGCCATGTTTGGGTTGATTTCCTACCTGAAATTTTTGATTGAAGAAATGGAATTATCTGAATACCATGCACTGTGTTCAATATAATATGGTATGGCTCAGTTTTTGTCAGTTCAATATTACACACAGTTTTTGTTCTAGGTCCAATATCTTGATGTGATGAAATTTGTACTATAGTCTTTATCAGTGTGGATTTGGATGGATCTGATTGACTAATGTAATGTAATTTAATATCGGTTGGATTGTTGATTCTGGATTCAACAATAATAATATGCTGCCTTGTAGCATAGTAACAATGAATAAATGTATCCTCATCGCATCGATAAAGTATCTCAGAATCCATTGTCATGCAAACACAAGTAACAGGTTTATTTAAGGTAACCTTGAAATTCTTATTGCCAGATATATATTATCGTGTTTCTATAGGAGTCATAATGTTAAGTCTTCAAAACCATTGATTAAGGGAAATATATATGTATATTCAATCGAAACAATCTGTTTATTAGGAAAATTTACCTTAACTTAACATCAAGCAATTGTTTATTCAGGTCATTGAATTCTCACGGATATTTTTTTTGAATTTTCCGAATTTTTTATTCAATGTTGTTATATTATTAATATACTTATATTTAACGGCTTGTTACCTCTAAATCAAATGCTAAAATTCGTTCAAGAAATCAAGTAGCTTTAGCATCTAATGTGTTCATTGAAATTATAATATTAAAGTACTTTATAACTTTTTTTTCTTTAATTCAGCAGATTCCGATTTGTTTTGACCATGCCGTCAGTAATTCAGAAACATAATTCTTAGTGACTAATTTAATATACGTCAAAGGGGAAAGAATAATATTCAGTAATATTTGAAAGTGTATAAGTAATTAAACTGTCTAGGAAGATCCTATAATTACCCAAACCTCCGGTACCTTCAATTTTTTATAACTTTTTTGGGTATAACAAGGTAAAATATTTAGCTGGTCCTTTTGGTTTTTAGCTTTACCTATGTTCTTCCCTTTTTGGGGAAGTAAGCATTACATAATTTGTTCATTTTAGTATTCTAAAAGTTGAATATATAAATAAATCAACTATATATTTTACTATTTTTGATATTATTTAGATTGTGTTGTTACTCTATAAATTCTGCGTAAGGGTATACATATATATTTTAAATTTTCATTTAAACCAATTGAAAATAATATATAAAATTACACCAAATAATGAATGCAACAACTACAATCATCCCCTATATACATACATATACATATTCCTCTCCGGTCAATTTAAGTTCGGAAATCATAAGCTCTCGTCTAAGTAAACGAGCTGAGTGGACAGCGTATGAGTTGACACTATTGACTACAATCATTTCTGTTGCAAGTACATTTCAGACATGTTCTGGGGCGGTTATTATCCCGATTACAACAGTATCATGTGGTCTTAATGTTTTAATTTCTATTTTGGCCTTTCTCGTTTCTTTTCTGGCAAGTGTGGACATGTTGAATGAGGATAATCCTACTATGAACCCATTTCAGAATATGAACTTTGGTGATAATAACCTTCACAATCAAATGGATTCACTGTTAAAAGAGACACCCATTGGAGGCTTTTCCAACTTGAAGAATGCTCTAAATTTTAGAGGAGAGAATACTATAAAATGTGCTTCTATTAGTTTAGATAAGTTTAATATTTTGGGATTGAAACATTTAAGACAAGAAATATGTCTAACGAGAGTAGGGCAAAATTTTATGAGAAAAAAGAGGGTCTTTAGGATCCCAAAGGATTTAAGAACTAGAATACGGCAAAAGAATAAGAAAGGTTCTATATTAAGTAATGATGATCTTTTATTCAAGAGACTGTACCATACTTTTGGTGAGCATAGCGAAAAGGTAATGGTAGGTGTCCAAACCCTTTATCAAAAGGTTGAAAATAATCAACTATGGCCTAATGGGACTTCTGGTTTTACTTTAAAAAATACAGAAGGTGATACATTATTTTTAGTTAATTTATTGAACGAAGATTTATTATAAATGTTTGGTTTGATATTATTTCCTCTGTAGTTCTTTCTATATTGAAATATTTGAAATTTTATTGGGTGTTTTAGATAATCTGCCAATTCAAGTTAAAAATTGTTTTATTTTAGAAACGGTATTTGTTTCTATATATATTATTGTCGTTGTTATTATTATGATTATTATTATGATTATTATTATGATTATTATTTATATTAATTTTGTGTATAGAAAATGAATGAATGCAAAACTATAAATTAGTTATATTTAGAACTCTTGGTGGTTCATCCTCTCCGTTGCCATCTGTTTCACTTCCATTGGTAGTGAATGACCCATCTTGATTTAACGATAGTGTATAGCTATGATTATCATAGTCCATATTGCTCTGAGGTGATGTGCTCTCAGTATTCATATGATTATAGTTAAAATAGTTATACTGGTTCTCATGTGTTGATCCATGATTATTTGTTAAAGGTGATCTAATATTTGAATCATTTGTTATGACACTACCACTATGGTTGTTACTTGGTGTGTTTGGATCTGTTGTCTTCTCATTGAAACTCCTTGAATGCTCTTCATCACCATTATCACCGCCATGTTCCGAATCATCATTTGCAGGATTAGCGTCAACTTCCTCGACATGTTTACCTATTAACCCATACCAGAATTTTGTGAATTTATTCATTTTGTACGTGGTGACTACTTTACCGTCTGAATCAATAAAATTAATACTCTTTGAGCGAATGTAATATGCATAAATGAAGAATGCAATTAAAGCAACAAATGGGATCCCAATACCTAGACAGCAACCAAGGACAATGTTACGATTTTTAGTTGAGAGGCCATGTGAATAGTTTGAATTTTTATTGTTTACTGACGCCGTCTTTGTTGGCATTAGTGTGATTGTTGTATAATAATCCGATAAGACAGTTCTTCCCTCGATCACACTGGTTACCAGGTGCAACTTATCGGGTGTAGTTGTTGTTGGTGTAAGTGTCGTTGTTGATGACTCAGTAGAAGACGAACTACTTGAATGTGAACTTGAATTAGAAGGAGATGACGAACTTGTACTTGGTTTGGATGTTGAAGAACTATGTGATGATGATGAGGTTGATGAAGTTGTTTGATGTGATGATGATTTAGGAGGTTTTTGTGTTGATGTGGTTGGGGTTGGGGTTGATGTGGTTGGGGTTGATGTTGATGATGGTGTTGTGGAATGCGAGGTTGTTATTGGGGGTGCTATAAATGAAATAGACGATTTTGTAGAAGACGAACTTGACTGGACCTCGAAAGTTGGTTTAGAAGTTGTAACTATTGATGATATCGAGTGAAATGAGATAGAAGAATAGGTACTTGAAGTAGAACTAGTGGGTGGTCTAAAACTCGAAGTAGTTGAGGGTTCTGGAGGAGCAGAACTGATGGATTGGATTGGTTTTGAAGTGTTTGAAATTGAACTTGTCAGTGGATCCTGATGATATGAAGAAAGTGGAGGAAGTATCGAAGAAGCAGGAATTATTATGCTCAAATGATCTGTATAATGTTGAGAAAATGAAGATTCTTTTGAACTAATGCCATCTGGAATGGACGATGAAACTGGGGGAACTATAGGATCCGAAGGAACTGGAGTAATGATTGTGGGCGGTATTTGTTCTATTGACGACATTGGAACACGATTATCAGTTGATGATGTATGCGGTGGTTGAATTATAGGAGGTAGAACACCAGTTGGAGTTGTTTCAACCTCGATGGAATGACTAATTGTGGGCGTCTCTGGCGTTGGTATCTGAAATGAACTACCCTGTTGTGGTGCTGTATCATTGGAATCCATGTAACCGTCATCTGGAAGATATTCTTGAGCAAAAGAATAATTATTTGAAAACAGAAGGATACATATCGCAAATATAAACTGGATATATAGCATCTTTAGATAATATAAGTGTGTAGAAATGAAATAAATGACAACAATAAAACGAAAACGTTGATTAAAAAATTAATAAATTGGAAAAATATGAATTGAAAAGGGAAGATGTATATGAATTAATAGAAATTAATGCAAGCCAATTAATTAGAAGATCTGAAACTAAACGCTGGAATTGTCAATGGAATTGATTGTATTGATCTACCACTGTTCGTTCGTTTGACCGTTCGTTCTTTCGTGCTTGCCAGGCTTAAAATCGATGCTATTTAAAATATGGCAATACAATCGATACTTAAATAGTAATGTTGTTGCTGCTATTGCTCGAGCAATATAGAAGTGGGAACTATCCTTTGTAAAATGGATCTATCCAACCCTTTAAACAGACTTTTATATACTTTGTTGCTATGTTCCCTTTGCATTCCTTGCAGTGTGTCGATCTTCAATAAAAAAATTTTGAAAAATTTATTCCTAACAAGGAAAAGAAGGAGAGAGTGCATGGAACTCTCGGCACTCTTAATCTATTTATAAACAGGTGTTCAAGTGATTGATCTGCACGGTTGGACTGTTGTGTGATCATAAGAATGGTGGAGGGGATGTTGTTTATTTACACATGGTTGTTATATTACCTATTCTATTCTATTTATAAGGAAGTACTATGTACCGGGGTCGCTGTGATGCAAGTGGATGTGATGCTGCTCTTACATCGATTCGTTTGAGTATATATTTACAACATCTTCGACCTCTAGTAATGAATTACAAAATTTATTGAATGCCTGCTTAGTGTCTTCATCGGTCAACTCAACTCTCATATCGCTCTTGGCTATATATTCTATACTGGTGGCTTCAAGCTCAAACCCATGGTCATCTTGCAGTTGCTTGGCCACTTTGTTGGTCATGGACGGTTCTGTGATGACCAAGTATCTTTTGACTGAAACTTCTTCTGCAGCTGTCGAGCTTGTCTTGTATTCTTCAACTACCACCGTATCTTCTTCTGGTTCCTCGAGTCTTTCGAAATCCTTGATACCGTCGACTTCAATTATCTTATCAAATATTTCATCATCGTCTAGTGGAACACCTCCATCTTGTGCGATTGGAACCTCGATAATGACTTTACCAACTTTATCAAAATAATGTAAAGAGGAACCAATACTCAATAAACTTAGGTTCGCCTTGTTGAAGCAACTTCTCACCAAGGCAACCGTCCTATTTTTATTATCTGTCTGTGTCTCAACGATCAATGCAACCCCACCAGGCCCCATCCCCTCGTACAGGTTGATTGCACCGTCTGAGTTTGCTCCACTCATGGAGGCCTTTTTGATGGCATTTTCAATAACTTTCTTTGGAACGTTATTCTTCGTTGCAGTCTCGATCAACGTGCTTAGCTTTGTATCTTTCAATTTCACCGCAATAGTGATCTGGTTTACAAACTTGTTAATTAATTTGTTCTTCAATGCATCGTTCTTGAATTTATCATGCTTGATCGTGGACCATTTGTTATGGCCACTTCTCAAGGTATTATTCAAGCTGCTAAATTCCCTAATTAGCGAGAGGTACTTGCCATTACAAGTACATTGTTCTCTCGTAACCTTAACAATACCAGTATATATACTACCTTTAATCATCATACTCCCTTTGTCACTCTTTTATTCTATAATATACAAGACCCTTGATACCCAATCTTTCATAATCATCTCTATAACCATTCATGGTTGGCTGTTCTTTGGTAATAAATCGCACAGTGAAAGAAATAGAGAGAGAAAAACAGCGATGAACATAAAAATTGACTGCACTATTTGCAACCAACCAACAAGACTCTCACAACAAGAACCAACATATACACAGCAAGCGAAGGGAGCAATGTCTGATAAGAGATCATTGATAGCGATAATAGCAGATGAAGATACCACTACTGGGCTTCTTCTAGCAGGAATCGGTCAAATAAGCCCAGAAACGAATGAGAAGAATTTCTTCATTTACAAAGAAGATAAGACTACAAAGGAACAATTGGAGGCCACATTTAAGGAGTTCACCCAGGAAAGAGAAGATATTGCCATTTTGTTAATTAATCAATTTGTTGCAGATGTAATCAGGTCAACTATTGACAATTACGTTGAACCATTTCCAGCTATCTTGGAAATTCCCTCAAAGGACCACCCCTACGATCCTGAAAAGGACTCAGTGTTGAAGAGAGTCAGAAAACTATTTGGTGAGTAGCTGGGATGGGCATATTTATACACTTGTATGTATGAGATTTAGCTTACAAAACAAAGTACATAAATGATAAATTATATATTTGTTGCAATACGATCAAAAAATTTAAATTAGATAAGAATATTTAGCTATTAATTGGTGTAACGAGACTAAACAGGCATGATTACTCATTTCTTTAACCCAGCGACGACTTTGGTCAAAATACTAATGAATATATCAGCGTGCTTCTCCTCAAAGGTCAAGGTTGGTCTTAGTCTAACAGAAATATCTGAACATCCACCAACGTTCAACCCATTCTGTCTTAAGGTCTTTAACAACAAATCTCTTGTTTGACCGTCTGGTAAATCCCAAGCGATAAAAGTACCTCTGTCTTTACCTCTTAAACTGCCAAACCATGTTGGGTACTCCTTCTGTAATTCTTCTAATTTGCCAAATAGGTAGTTACCAACTCTGTTAACTTGGTCCAATAGGTTTTTATTGAGGATCTCTTCGCCAATTTGACCGGCAATGATCATTCTGGCTGGGTCCCCACACCAGGTATTGAATTGTCTGTATGGTTTGTTGGGGATGAAACTTTCATCGTGGAAGAAATAACCAGCACTTTGGAATTTCTTGGAAAAGGTAACCATATCGCAAGGTGGTTGGATATTGGCATATTCATGGCACCACAATTTACCCGTGGCACCAACACCGGTTTGAACCTCGTCAATGATATAAACAACACCGTATTTCAAGGTCAAATCCCTTAGACCTTGCAGGAAATAGGCAGATGCATGGTTGTCACCACCCTCTGACTGGATTGGCTCAATTAGAATAGCTGCTACAGGGATTTTCCAATTTTGAATTAAGTCCTCGACTATCTTCAAGCACCTGTCATCTTCTTCCTTGTTCTTTGCCAAATTTTCTTGCTTGTCTAGAGGATACGCATATGTAGGGTACTCGCCATGAGGCCAATCAAAGGCTGGGAAGTCCAGTTTATGGATAGGCTTTGAACAAGTACAAGAGCCACTGGCAAATAGTCTTCCATGGAATGCTTTCTTGAAACTCAAGACAGATAAAGCTGGAGATCCAGGGACATGATTTTCCATCACACTCAACAGTTCTTCTTCAGTGAACTCGACACCTTTGCCCCCACGCTTGTTTTGCATGTAGTACATGAAAGCAGCTTTGATTGCTAGTTCATTGGCATCTGCACCACTGAGACCACTCCAAATGTGAGTTTGACCCTTTGGTGCAACCTTTAGAATCTTCTTAAGCAAACTGTTTAGTTCAACCGAGGGGAAATTTCCAAGGGCTGGTCTATTGATTAAAGCATTCTTCATTTCCGAGGTGCTGAGCAATGCGGCCAACTTTGGGTTGTTGTACCCTAAAGCAATGGATGCAATCTGAGCATACACATCAAGGTACACATTAGAATCGGCATCGACTATGTAGTTACCATTTGAAGCATTGTAATCAGCCACGAAATAGGCTGGTCTTGTGTCGAATGACTCAGATAATTCGGCAAGTTGTTCGATAGACTTTGGGCCTGGGATCGTTGAAGTGACGACCTTGGGTTGGGCAGGTTCTTGTGGGTAATATTTCTCACACACAGACATTCTTAAGAGGTAGGTTGATTGGTATTCTTGTCCTTGCGCAGTCAATAAATAGTCACGAAACTATTGTATTTTTAGGGGAACATCATTCGTATTTTCTTATATACAGCTGCCCCGTAAAAATTTCTTATACTGGGATTTTTTTCAATCTTTTGGTTGTGAGTACGAAATACAATACAATGATTCTGGTTGGTTTGTGGAGACCGGATGGGAGTGGTTGTCTCCTCTTGGAATAACGAATGCATGACTATTGGTTGCTGTTGAAGGCTTGGGGTAGTACAAGAGTGAGGACAGCCAGTATCATGGGTGTATGAAGCCGTCAAGAGGCTCGATCCAGGGTGAGGTTACTTGAGTCATGGTTGTTTAGACAGTGAAATGTGAACAATACTCTAATGCTAGGTAGTGAATGCTATGGAATATAAAACAAGTTTGAATTCAGAGTGTAAGAACAGCATACATGTATTCAATAGAGCTCGTCAGTTTGAAAGGGCAAGCTCATGGAGCTGCATCTCTATAGTTAAATATGCCTTCTACGCAGGTGTATTATGTACGTACTTTTCTTGTTATTAATCATTAACTTTTTAAACATGTAATTGTAAAATAAATTCAGTTATTTATAAGTTGTTGCTACAACAAAATACTATGGACAGACTTCTGTTTCTTCCCAACCATCTGCTTCATGGTGATGGTGGTGATGATGGTGATGGTAACTGTGGTCATCATCACCATCCTCATCGTGGTAATCGTTATTGTGTGTATTTTCATTATCAATTTCATTATCATTATCATTACTACTGCTATTAGTGCCCTTGGTAGACCGTCTTTCAAATATTCTTCTTTCACCTCCTCTACCATCTTTTAAATTTAAATAATCTACAGAGTCAACCAACATGCATACAATCCCAAAATTTTCTAATCCAGTTTCCTCCTTAGCACCATCGACACCTCTTTGGATCTTATCCAACAGTTTACTGGTTTCTGTGGTTAGCAGGCTTCCTGGAGCAGGTTTTCTATACAACGATTTGGATTTCCTCGATAGTGTTGACCATTGTCTCATTACTTCGTCGTTCCAATCATCAACATTTGGCAACCTTACACATTTCACATCGTCATGTCCATGTTCGACCCCTTCCTCGACCTCATCATCACCCTTGTCCTTGTTCTTGTCCAACACAGAAAGATGGTACTTTATCAACGTATCATCGTCGATATCTTGAGCAGATGACGAGATCGTAAACCATCTACCATTAAATCTATATTGTTCCCAAGTGCTCTGGAAATAGAAACAACTTTCAAAGAAATCGTCACCGTTATTCTTGATCTTCTCACTTCTTAAATCCGTATTGAACGTAACGATATTAGTCTTCTTGTCGTTAAACAAGAAATCCTTAAATACAACAGTCCTTACACGGGGCTTCGAGACATTCGCATGTCTGTCAATGGTAGCAAACTGGAATGGAGTGAACGGATTCTCGGTAGTTGTATTGTTTTTACATGATTGGATGAATAGCGGAACCCATGGTGCCATTTGAGTCGACATTGCGTGGCCAACGTGTCTATGGAGTGTTGTTGTCGTTGTGCAAAGTTGATACAGGTTTGGGAGATTATATACCAGACTATATTACTTTAGATATATGCAAGAATAATCTCCTTTATGTTCCACCAACAACAAATAAATCATGATTATCAATCAAATCAACAGAAAATTTTTCTTGCAACAGTTCGAATTACCGTCAACAAGCGACCGTGGGAAGATTTTTTGTATGGAGGAAAATACAATTTTGCAATTGAAAACATGATTTATTTACAGATGTTTAAAATAGAAAGCATATATAGAAGGTGGTATATAGTTGGGGTGTCGGGGGTTGCAGAGTGTTCATTGGGATAACCATTCTAGAAGCTCTGGTGCAAAGTACGTAATTATTATTCTTGCACCGGCTCTCAAAAACCCTTGGTGTGATTCGATGGTAATGGTCTTCAAATCAACAACACCTTTTTCAGCTGCTGCATGCAACATTGCATATTCACCACTAACATGGTATGCGCATATTGGTATGTTCTCACATAACTCACTTGCGTCTCTCATGATATCCAAGTAGAATGTCGATGGCTTGACGATGATCCCATCTGCACCTTCGTTCATATCTCTGACTAGAGCTCTTCTGGCTAATCCTCTACCAGAACTTGGTAATTGGTAGTTTTTTCTATCACCTTGTGATGGAGCAGAACAGGCAGCATCTCTAAATGGGCCGTATAGGTTACCACTGAACTTGGCAGAGTACGATAGAACAAACGTCTTGTGTGCTAATCCCGCGTTGATCAAACCTCTCTTGATATCCTTGATTCTCCCATCGATCATATCACTTGGTGAAACACAGTGGGCACCAGCCTTGGCGTAATTAACTGCTACAGCAGCTAATCTTGCAACACTTCTCTCTCTGTTAATAGTTCCATCTGCATACAGAACACCACAGTGACCATGGGATGTATATTCACAAAGACAAACATCGCAGACAATGTACAAGTCAGGGAATGCTTCTCTTAATACTTTAATCCCCTGGATTACAGGACCGTCGGGGTCATCAGCAGCTGTTCCCATTGGATCCTTGGAGTCCGCCTTCATTGGAACACCAAATATAATGACTGATCTTAAACCTTTCTTAACCAACGGAGCTAAGTAAGCAACGATTTTATTGACACCAAAACGTTTGATGTTTGGAAGGGACTCGATGGCAGTTTCATCATCGGCATTATCAGAAATGAAGATAGGGAAGATCAACATGTTTTTGGTCAGTTGTCTCTCACTTTGCCATTCTCTTAATAAAGGGTGGTTGTAACCTCCAGCGAGGACCGAGGAGATAGAAGTTTCTTCAGAAGGTAAAAATTCAGCAGTGTGCATTATATATGTGAAACAGGATTGAGCAGGATTGCTATGGTATGTTACAATTTGAATAGGAGCAATAGCAGTTGTATATAATTATATATATATCTTTTTTGACGTTCTAGTGTTGCAAAGTTTGTTTTTTCAATTTCAATTTCGGTTTGAAATTTTTGCTCTGTGAAAGTGACAGAGTTGATGTTTGTACTTGAGCAATTATATGAGGCCCCAACGCACGTCAACTGGGTGCAATTGTGTGTTAATGTCCCTGGGAAGTTGTCCGTTATTCATGGGGATATATTATTCGCAATTAGACAAGGGCGTTGGGTGCACTTTAGTTTTTATAAGCATGAATAAATACTGACACTGGCCAAATCTGCTTAAATTAATAATCTCAATTTCACATTCTTGAATGTACTAGTTCTTTATGTAAGTGTAAGGGTAAGGGATCTGGGTAGCTGCTATTAGTAGTTCGGTCAAGAGGGAAATATGTAGTACTCGTTTAATTATATATTATATACAGCAGAACAAGTTCTAACATGAAGGGCTTAAACTAGAATGTTTTGCCAGACGCATTTGTGCTGGTGAACTTTCAATTGTCCCTTCTGGAATCAAAAGCAAGTTGAATAGCCGTGTGATAGTTCTTTTCGTAATAAATTAAGGAAATATTACCTCTTCGCTATCACTGCAAAGACATTGCCTGTGTGTCTAACTTGCTATTTCGAATACGTAGATCATTGTAAAGAAATAACATATTTAGCATGCTAGAATACATGCACACAAATATTGTTAACAGGAGTGGGCTGGTATAAGCTGAGTCACCAAATATCGATATTTTGTTGAATGCAATGCCACATAAATGGAAAGAACTGCCACCCCTAAAGAGAGTAACCTGTCGTTCTTCCCTACAGCAATTGTTGCCTGTTGAGTTACGGATCACTGTGCCAACTTCAACTACTACTATTAATCATAACCAGATAATTCATTCAGATAAAACAGTAGTTTAAACCAATCAGCCAACCATCACCCACCAAATAATTCTAAAATATCTAATGAATTCCAAAATTGAAAAATTTTGTAGTGAAACGAAACAAGAAAAAGAAACATTTAGGAATTTTTCAAAGCACGAAAAAACAACGAATCACAAACTGTTGAACAGGAAAATAATGCTCGATGGTGTTGCTGTCTCATTGGTAAATGAATGATTAGGAATCGTATCGAATAGTTTCAGAGTAACATTTTGTATATTGTTGCAATTTTGTCTTATCAGAAACAGAAACCAGCAAGTATTTCGATTGTTTCAGCTATTTAAGTTAAGGGAACTAAAAATAGAAGAATATAAAATAAATCGAAATAAAGTATCAGGAAATGAGAGATTATAAACTAGTAGTATTAGGTGCAGGTGGTGTTGGTAAGTCTTGCCTTACAGTTCAATTCGTCCAGGGTGTCTATCTGGACACGTATGATCCAACTATCGAGGATTCATACAGAAAGACAATAGAAATCGATAACAAGGTATTTGATTTAGAGATTCTGGATACGGCCGGTGTAGCCCAGTTTACAGCTATGAGAGAATTGTACATTAAATCAGGGATGGGGTTCCTATTGGTATATTCTGTGACTGACCAACAGTCGTTGGATGAGTTGATTGAGCTAAGAGAACAGGTTCTCAGAATTAAGGACTCTAAGAAGGTTCCAATGGTCTTGGTTGGGAATAAAGCCGATTTAAACGATGAAAGGGTGATAAGTGTAGAACAAGGTATTGAAGTCAGTAGTAAATGGGGCAGAGTGCCGTTCTATGAAGCAAGTGCGTTATTGAGAAGTAACGTTGATGAAGTATTTGTAGATCTAGTTAGACAAATTATTAGAAATGAAATGGAAAGTGTTGCAAAATCAGATGCAAGAAAACCATCGTCCAATCAGATCAATAGCAATAATAATAGTCATAATAACCATAATAATAGCAGTAACAATGTCGTAAGATCAGCTAATTCAAGATCAATGCAAAATACAATTAACACAGCTAATAACAATAAAAATTCAATAAACAATATGAATAACAGTAGTAATAATAATAATAGTAGTAGTGGCGTTGGTAATAATATTTCCCAGAATAGAAATGTTTCTTCACAAATGCAACAGAGGTCACAGCAATCACAAATAAATCAGCATCAGAACATTAATAAAGCCAATTCTAATAATCAAACCAGGCAAGGGCAGTCCCAAACTGTAAACGGTAATAATAATACTATAAACTCTACAAAAAAGACATCTCAAAAGAAAAATAAAAAGAGAAAATGTGTTATATTATAATCATGGATGATGAAGACAAGCACATTTACTCCCGCACATTCGTCTTAGACAATTTTAGTTAAGCAGACCACAAGAATCGAAAAAATATTATACTTCAAATAAATATATAAATAAAAAGATAAATAAAATTATAAATACATTATATTATTAGTTACATTATGAACAAATAAATGTTTATTAACTCATAAGTAGGGGTATATATGTTTTTCCAAAGTAAATATTAAAGAATATTGTAAGACTTGAAATTTTCTGAATGACTTTAAATATTGGAATATAGGCAATAGCTTAATATATATGGAGTCTGTGTACATTTCACAATTATTTTCATTGGTTAAGGAATTATTTGTTATTGTATAAGGAGTCCAGTTGGATCCGAATGGAATAAAGGTATAGAAATTTCCAAATATCAAAATCAAAAATATAATACACTTCCATTAAAATTTATTTATTCGTTCAGTTTCAGGAGATTTAAATTAACCTTCTCTCATGTTAGAACTATTGCAAGAAATTCAGGGCAGAAAACATTCATACAATAATTACAATGGGATAATCAGGTATATAAAGGATGTATTGTCATGGTTTCAATTCAATAATGGATAGGTAGGGCAAATAAAAGTGTAGTACAGATAATTATTCTTTCAATAAAAAGAATGGACGAGTTGGGAATCGAACCCAAGGCCTCTTCCTTGCAAGGGAAGCGCGCTACCAACTGCGCCACACGCCCAAATTTTCTTATTTTGGTTTGTTTTTGTGACAGTTTTAATAATGTAAAAAAAGACAAAATTTTTGTCGAATTTTATTGATATTTGCTAAAATATTAATGAACTATAAATTAATATTATAAGATTAAGGTAAAATAAGCAATAGTTCGTATCTTCAGTTTGTCTATTAACAGCATTCATACTCATTTAATTTTTCACAAGCTCCACACCTGGTAAAAAACGAAACAAGAAAATTATGAGAAACAGAAAAGAATAAATACATTAAATAGGGATACATATTATATAAAGTTTATAGCTTAAAAACACCAATCCAGTTATACTATAATAATGTATAGTTCTAAGTCTTTATTATCAACAGCTAATCAGTAATATTTTAAGGTGTTTGTCACTGTGTTGCTTTTTATCTTTTATACATTATATAATGGAAAAATATTTAGAGTGTTGAGACGGAATCCGTGAATTTATAAGCGTTCAGATACATACGCACTGTTGTTCTTTTAAACACTCAATTGAATCCGAATTGATT
>JAJLYB010000101.1:0-44587 GCA_030674245.1 Jamesozyma piceae
ATATGAAGATAACACGAAAATGCAGAAAACTAATTCTTGAGAGGTATTATCTATGGTCTCTGAATATATACAATACACATTGGTATTATGTATGTAACATACAAATGTGTAAAGAGAAAATAATTTAATAAAAGAAAAGAAAAGTTTTTAAAGTAAATAAATAAAAAAAAGGAGAAAACTAATATTTGGATCATAACTGATCATAATGATTATAATTGTAGGATCATGAATGCAAAAGCACTTAAAATAGACCCAATCTTAACATTTTGACTTGAACGTATGTTTTAATTGATCAACATACTGTGAGAGGAAAGAGTTTGAGTATTTCTGTTACTATTATCGTCATTGGTAGACTTTCCATTTTGGATATCATCTTCATTTGGTTTACCATTAATAGTACCTTCTGGACCAACTGGGTTAGATGGAGTAAGAGTAGCAACGATGAAATCGGTTTCAGTGGATTCTGTACCATCTTCACCACTGAATGTTCTTGTACTACTAGATATGGGTACGGTTTCAGAACCATCGGTTTCAGTATAACTAATAGAACCTGGACCAGTGCCATCAGTTGGAATTGGAGTAGCAACAATATCATTGATTTCAGTATACTTAATAACACATCTTTGTAATGACAAAAAATGGATTTGTCACGAGACTTGTATGATGATTAAAGAACTTTAGAATCTATAAGGTTGAAAGATTGGTTAGACAATCGAGGTTGGTCAATATTTAGCTATGATATCACTACAAAAAATACACCTGGAATATTAGAATATATTAATAGAAATAATAATTGGGTATTATTAAACTTTATTGAAGAATTTATCATTGAAATTCTACCAAACATTAAGAAATCTAACAAAGCAAACGAAGTATTGAAGGAGGTAAAAAAATAATGCAACAAGTTATGAAGTAGTGGAGAATTGTTTTATTGATTCTAAAGTATTGGTATTTATGGTATTTTATGACATATATGGGTATAATAGTGAACATTTGAAGCAATTATTAGATACAATTAAAGTTGATTCATAGTTGGTAGAATCCTCGGAATTAGCTCATGTATATTGGACATATTTATCTACCGTGAGAACTCTGGACAATTTAAAAAGGATAAAAGCTAAAGATTTGATGAACTTACTGATTATTTGATCATAATAAAGATTTAGAACTATACATTGTTATAGTTTAACTGGATTGGTATTTTTAAGCTATAAACTTTATATAATATGTATCCTTATTTTATGTATTTATTCTTTTCTGTTTCTCATAATTTTCTTGTTAAGTTTTTACCACGCGCGAACTTGTGAAAAACTAAATGAAAAACTAAATGAAAAACTAAATGAGTGTAAATGCTGTTAACAGATGAACTGAAGATACGAACTATTGCTTATTTTACCTTAATCTTGTCATATTAACTTATTGTTGGTTAGTATTCCAGCAAATTTATTGTTTGAAAATATACAAAAAAATTATTAATTAGTTATGGACGATTTTTATTTTTATTTTTTCATTGTGAGTGGAAATTTTACTCATCCATCGCACGATATCGATAGTCAATTCTTGGTAAGATGTTGGACATTCTGTTAGAGTGTAGGAGCAATATTACGTCGTTAACAATTTATCTAGTAAAAATATTTCAGGGAATTGGGTTTGTGGGCGTTTTCCTTAATAGGGATTACTTTATGAGATTTTGTGCTTAATATATTGTTGATATGGAGATAAAACTGGCTCAGGTATTACTGTACTTCAGCTCCTTTCCAAAAAATTATTATTCCTCCATTGATTAGTCACTTTAATTACTACTGTCAATTTCTTTCTCACAAAAATAATGTAATTGATCATTAATAAAGAACTCCGAACTGAAAAATAAACTTACAAGATCCCTAAAACGAACTTTAAAAAAACAGGCAACAAAAAAAGGTATAAAAAATAAAAAAAATCTTACAGAAACACTTCGACGACAATAAAAACAACAATAACAACAATAGAGGTATAACAAACTAAATCAAATCACTCAATACACGATGTTCTCTAATAGAATCCTACTACAAATGGCATCAAAGGCCAAGCCTGCAACATCGAATTCATTCTATGCTTCAAGGGGTAATGCAATTACAAATGTATTTGTCACATCCCTTTACTCAGTTGGTCTATATACAATTTACAAAGAGAGAACGGCCATAAAGGAATTTGAAGAGAAGATTCAATCTGTTCAGAAAAAAAATGGTGATGTGAAAATAACTACAAGTGATATTGTAGAAATTGCTCCGTATGCGCCAAACAGAATTTTCAAACCAGATACAAATGAAATCATAAATGATGGGAATTTTACCGATATGTTTAAGAAGTTAACTTATGGTGATGTATCACAATTTGCAATTGGGTGGGGTTTCCTAATCCAATTATCGAATATGGCGCATAGTTCATTTGGAAAAAAATCTTTATTGTACAAATCTTCAGTACTCGGTGTGTTAGCCTTCCCAACAATTTTACTTCTTTCTTATAGATTAAGAAATAAGGGAGCTCAGAAAGAAGGCCAGTTTACTATTATCCCTGCCTCGGCATTCAATTCTTCTAATAAATAGTAGCAAATCGTTCATCTATATGTTAAAACGATTTTTATTAAATTATAAATGTTTATTATTTTTTCTGTTTTATATATATTATTTAAATGTTAAATAACTAAATGAACTACCTTGTAAATATTTTTAAAAGTATTTGTATGAAGAACGAATTTTCCATAGTGTCACGAATAAATATTTAAACTTGATGAATAAATAAAATAGTGAAATGTTTGTAACGACTAGTGTACAGGATGCAATGTATAAAGTAGGAGGGGAGGGGCTTGAATATCTAAATAAATTTATCATTGATAAATTATGGAAATTGAAGTTAAAAAAGAGGAAGTGAGATTATCGTACTCGCTTGATTAACAATCAACTAAATCGATAGCAGATAAGTGAACTGGATGACATTGAGGTCCAATAGATGTGTCGTATAAGTTATAGAAGTTGCCGGATAAACATTGATAAAAGACATCTTTGTCACCAATAGCTAAATTACCTTGTGGAGTTAAAGACCAACCAGCAGCATAGATGGCACCAGCTTGTGGTGGTGGACCATCGAATTGGAATTGTTGGTTAGCAACGATAGAACCAATTCTACCCTTGCCATCGGTCAAGATACCATCCTTCAAGTGTAATTGTAAAGTACCAGAATTCTTACAAGCTTCTGCGGTAACTGGGTCGTTTGGACTGACCGGGGTTGTGGCAATAGTAACGTTACTTTGACTAGTTGTAGTGTGAACTTGTTTATCAGTGGTGTGAGAAGCAGCAGTGACAATACTGTGCATAGTAGCTTGGATTTGACCATCACCAATTTGAGAGATAGCGGCAGCAGTAGTCTTTGTAGCAGCTTGTATTTGGCCATCGCCGATTTGAGAAATTGCAGCGGCAACAGTCTTTGTAGTAGCTTGAATTTGACCGTCGCCGATTTGAGAAATGGCAGCAACAGTAGTCTTTGGAGCTAAAGTAGTTTTGGTAGTGGCTTGGATTTGGCCATCACCAATTTGGGAAACAGCAGCAGCAATAGTCTTAGTATTAGCCTGGATTTGACCGTCGCCAATTTGAGAAACAACATCTCTCTTAGCAATTGAAGTAGAAGTTGAAGTAGAAATTGGTTGAACTGCGATACCAAATGTAGAAGCATAATTAGTGATACCACCTGGGTAAGTAGCAGATGGTGTTAGAGTGGACCATGGTTCGGATGGGACATAAGCAGCCAAAGCTGCAGTTACTAAAGTAGCAGAGATTAAAGTATTTCTGTATTGCATTTTATTTTAGGAAAACAGGTATTTGTTTGTTTGGCTTGGTTTGCTTGGCTTGGTTTGTTAAAGTAGATATTCTTGAGTTAACAGGGATGAGTTGATGATTTTTTCTTTCTGAATTAGATTAATATTAAAACTAGAATAATAATCTGATATTTATGTAAGATATGTTGCCCTTATATAGGTTTCTGTCATTTTTTAAATCAACTAGAAATCATATACGTTTTTGTGTCTAAATTTCGATGGCTGAGACTCAGCATTGATTACTTGGTAATATGTATCTAAAGAAGTAATACTACCTGAAATGAGATATATAATTACCTGTAAAGAATTAGATGATTACTGGTTTGGTGTTATTAAATGATTAATTACCTACTGTATTTTTACTTTCACTATGCTAACCGGTGCTGAACTTAATGTTTAAGCTATTAAACCAGCCATATCAGCCATCTAGTGATTTAGTCATTTACAAAAGAGGGGACCGAACATAAATTTCAAATTTTATCAGCAAGCCTACCACTAATGAGCATCCCCTATCCTCACTAGTAATGCCAGCCAAGTCCGTTTCATATTGATTATGAAAATAACAAGATGGAGGGGCGGGCAAATTATCTGTCGGCGCCAGAAATTCTCGCCCAGCCATTTTGATATTTCTTCCGCTTTGTGGTTTCTTTTTTACTTTTCTCGAGAAAAACAATATTTTATAAATCTTGATTTGCTAAGTGGGGGTACATCTCGAACGGGGGAGAAATCAAATCATAAAAGTTCAAGGACAAGAATACAGTTTAAGATGAGCCAGGGTTCTGTGAATCATCCGGTCAACAACCCTGAAAACAAGCTTTATCATAAGTAACACCGTTAGTTTCTTGTTGTCAATCTGGATGTGCACAACCAATAAGTATATAATTACCAGCATACCGCGAAAAGTTGAGTCATATATATCGCGTCTATTTTCAAGGTGGATAGTCCAGTTCCGGTAATATGTATGGGCAGCAGTTACGCTCGAGAAACTAGGGTTTGTTTACACTTCTGAAGTAATGTAAACAAATATAAACCGGCAATTATTATTTAAGAAGTTATAGTAATGTCATTGGTGTAAGTAGTTCATGTGATCGAGACCAATCGTCTAAGCCACTTCTTGTGATCAAATACCAACCAATCCCTTGTTAATCTTAATTGGATGTTTAATCTATTGGTATTCTCACCTAGGTTCTAGAAATTATACCCAAAAAAAGTAAGTAAATGAAATATATACAAACTATAAGAGTATTTAGAGGCGAGCATTTGTGATTCGATCACGAAACTTAGTCTTAGTACGTCAATAACGCGCCAAACGTAACGAAATAAGACCTTTCTAGATATATGTTCTCCTTTGAATCATATTTTTCAAAGTCTGCGTACTTTTACATGCGCGTTAATTATTTTTCTTGTATTTTCTTAGTATTATCAGCTTGGCATGCGCTAAAAACCTTGTGGTTTGTAGGTGGAATTAACTGATTTTATTAGAAAGACTAATTTCTCTGAAGTTTTCTCTGATGATATATACACTGTTTTATAATATGGCCAAAAACGCAAAAACTGCCTTTGATATTTCTCCTTTGAGTTACTAAATGAACTGTGAAATTGGTGTTTCGAATAACAATAGATACCCAAATGGACCGATTACTTGATTCAGTAAACTACTATTTTGTAGATTGGGAAAACCTCTCCGTTTCGTGTTAATCTGAAACTTATTCTAACTAAAAGGGAAATCCTTGGACTTTTCGGTTCGTAGACATAATCGTTCTGGGTGATGTCTTGGATGATTACAATGTTTTCATTTCTTATTTTGGGAAGTAGCCAACTTAGAGTAATATCAAACACCATGGCCTATGGTTAATGGCCCGATGCAAGAGTTTATTTCATAATCACATTACCACAAGTTCGGTAACTAACCTGCTATGGAAGAAGCCGAAAAAAATGTATATAAGGGCATTGATCTAAAGCTATTAAATGACAGAATAATCTTAAGGTCTTTCTTGCTCTTTGTACATTTTGTTCCCTATTATTTAAAAAGGGCGTCCATTAAACTAACGATATAATCGATCATCTAAACCTATATATTCTCTAATAATGCAATTCAAAAAAACTTTGATTTCTACCACCTTAGCCACTGCCGCTTTGAGTGCTTATGTTCCATCTGAACCATGGTCCACTTTAACACCATCTGCTACCTACGCAGGTGGTATCACTGACTATACCTCAACCTTTGGTATTGCTGTCAACCCAATTTCCACCTCTATCTCTTCTTATATCGCTAAGAGAGATGTTGTTTCTCAAATTGGTGACGGTCAAATTCAAGCTACTACTGGTACTGAAAAGACTACTGCTCCAGCTCCAGCTCCAAAAACCACTACTACCGCACCAGCTGCTAAGCAAACCACCACTACTCCAGCTGCTAAGCCAGAAACTACTGCTCCAGCTGCTAAGCCAGAAACTACTGCTCCAGCTGCTAAACCAACCACCACTGCTCCAAAGACAACTTCTGCCCAAGTTGTTTCTCAAATCGGTGATGGCCAAATTCAAGCTACAACCAAGACTTCTTCCGTTTCTGCTCCAAAATTAACATCTGCTCAAGTTATTTCTCAAATTGGTGATGGCCAAATTCAAGCTACTACACAAACATCACATGGTGCTGCTGCTGAAGCAACCAACACACAAGCCCCAAGCACTAATCCTTCTGATCCAATCACTGCTGAATCATGTATTACTCCAGGTACTTTAGAAATGACCTTGAAGGATGGTATCTTGACCGATGGCAAGGGTAGAATTGGTTCTATCGTTGCTAATCAACAATTCCAATTCGATGGTCCACCACCACAAGCCGGTGCCATCTACGCTGCTGGTTGGTCTATTACCCCAGAAGGTAATTTAGCTATTGGTGCCAATGACGTTTTCTACCAATGTTTATCTGGTAACTTCTACAACCTCTACGACCAATCCATTGGTTCCCAATGTCACCCAGTTCATTTGGAAGTTGTCGCTCTAGTTAAGTGTGACAATTAATGGTTTTTGAATGCATTTGCTTGATTCTCCCCTAGTAGAACCTTATACATTTTAACTTTTCATTTTAAATTCTAATTTTCTTTATTTCTTGCATATTTACGTATGCTTATATAGTGTATACCCCTTTTTAATAGAATACAATTTTAACATTATTAATGATTTTTCATTTATCTATTGTGCTTGGAAAAGTAATATCCCTTCACAACCACAAGGATATTAATATATATATTAAAAAACATTTTCAAAGATTTGCTTCAATCATTATTACCTAAATTTATATAATATCTATCAAGTAATTGAATAAAGATTCTTATGAAAGATGGGATCTGTAAGAGGGTATCATTAAATAGAAGGAAATGTAATTACATATGCGAAACGGTTCACCTTCGAAAAGAACATAATTATTATTGAAAAAATAATAGAAAGAACTTTTAATATACATGTTGTGTGATTTATTTGTATTATATTTTGGAATCAAAGATAATATATCCATTAATCAGTATATTAATGAAATTAACAGGTGACTAAAGAAACAACTTCTAAGTGAATTGGAGAACATTGTTCAGCAATGTGTTCATCGTATAAGTTGTAGAAGTTACCGGATAAACATTGGTAGAAAACATCGTTAGAACCTAAAGCTAAGTTACCTTCTGGGGTAACGGACCAACCACCAGCGTAGATGGCACCGGCTTGTGGTGGTGGACCATCGAATTGGAATTGTCTGTTAGAAACAATAGAACCAATTCTACCTTTACCATCGGTTAAGACACCGTCCTTTAAGGTTAATTGTAAAGTACCAGCGTTCTTACAAGAACTGTCAGATGGAGTAACAGTGGCAGTGGCGCAGGTAGAGCTAGATTTAGTGGAAGTAGTCTTACTGGAAGAAGTGACAGTAGTCTTAATAGTGCTCTTAGCAGTGCTCTTAGCTTCTAAGGTGGTAGTAACAGCAGTAGCTTGGATTTGGCCATCACCGATTTGAGAAATAGCAGCTCTTTTAGCCTTGGAGGCACCGGTTTCGATTGGTTGAACAGCAATACCAAAGGATGAAGTGTATTGAGTGAAGCCACATTCATAAGTACCAGTTGGGGTTAAAGTGTTCCATGGTTCACCTGGAGTGTAACCTTCAGCAGAGGCAGTGGATACTGCGGCAGCAGTAGCTAAAATAATGTTCTTGAATTGCATTGTGATGTTTGATGTTATTTATAATAAGCGAATGTGAGTGATTGATTGTCTTCTATCGATATAGAAAGCCTAAAGAAAAATTATGAAAGGTTCGAATAGAATAAACATTTTCCAATTGTTAACAGCAAAGGATTTGAACCTTTATATATCTTATCTAAATGAGTTATTTACCACAAGATTTCAATACTGTTGCTCTTCGAGTAACGAATATCCCAATGGTTTGTTTGTTTGTTTTCTTTTTGGTAACAATTCGCGTTTCGAGAAACGCTTAGTTCCGCGTTCGGTGCCATATCTTAAAAAGGACATCTCAGAAAAAACAGCAGCATTTCACAAAAATAAAACAAAAACGGATTTGAACTTTCTCCCCTAAGGACCTGTGGAAGGTGTTGTACACTCGTTTCCCTGCAAATATATTCTGGCATTATTTAATCACGTTTTTTCAGATTCCGTTCCTCGAAGAGAAAAAAAGCAATGAACCCGACCTGTGCTTGTTAATTATGGAAGAGTTATTACAACCCTGTCAACAAATTTTTAACTGCGCTGGGTTAGTGGGTCGTCAAAGTAGCTAGTATGGCGACCAGAATGTTCATTGGTGCCGGTCAGACACGCTCAAGTTGGAAAGACGACGACTTCAGAGAAAAAGAACGCCTCCGTGAGAATGGGTAAATGATCTGCAGGTACCCTAGAAACGTGAATGGTCATAAATACGATGATCTGGTTCCAAAAGTAGTAAAACCAATAAACAAATACAAGTATTATTAAATAGAATAATAGTTACAAATATACAAACTACTAGACTTACTAAATCTTATATATTCCTAATTCATTAATTCTTCCCCACCTCTTATTTGATTCTTAGTGGTTACTGAATATACAATAGGGGATGAATATATTAACTATGAACTAAATGTTATAGGAATGCTCTTATTGACAAATTTTCGTGTTCTAAAATCATACCATTCAAGTTGACAGGTTTTTTTATTAGCAACAGTGGCAACCTCAATTGACTTAGTTTGGCCAGACGCTATATTACCGTAAGTGATTTGTGTGCCACCTATTGTTAATTTTAAATTATGAATATTTTGTTGATGAAGCTTTCCAATAGTAGCTCCCAGAATAGTTTCACTTTGGTTTAGAAGTACTTGTTCTACTTGAAATCCAATATCTTTTGTAATGCTGTTTTTATATTTAGAGCATAACCCTAGATCATGGGTATTGCCGTCAACGTGTTCCCTAAGCAATAAGACATGATTAACGTACTTTGGGGCATCCTTTGTCATATCTATAGTACTAGCCAATCTATAACAAGTTTGTAACATCGTTAATAATTCCTTATCGTATGTTTGGAAAACATCATCACGAACTGTGTATAATTCATCAATAATGTTTTCCCAGTTACTCCAATCCTTATCGACAGTTCCAATAAACGTGCCAAGTTCGCCTACTTGGCCATTGCCATCTTTTCCTACAAATACTAACCCAAGACAATCATTTTTTTCTAGAGTAGACAATATACTTTTAAGTGACCGAACTATAGTATCTTTGTGGTTAGTTTGACGGCTATTTCTAGAAAAAGCTGAAAGATTTAAACAGACAATTAATTGCAGTGGAACAGTGTTGTTTGATTCAACCCATGGTTTGGAGTGATTAGAATTTAATTTGAACTTAAATTCTTTTAACATTCTACTTATGTCATCTGATAGATAATTCATAGCGGTGCTTGTGATATTCTGCAAAGATACTTCTTCATTTTTGTTGTCTATATAGTATTTCCATTTATCGTCCAGATGTTCATTTTCACCTTCAGAAAATAGTAAATATAGTTCAGGGAGCGTTGTACTCTTTAAACTGACGAGTATTTTGAAATTTTCCAATTTTGTTACTAATGCAATCTGACTGGTTGGAATCTCACCGACAATTTTTTTATAGGCATAATCATATAATACCATATGGTTATTATACAAGTATAATATGATATCACTAAACCATTCTTCACCTTCAATCGAATATTCTACTTTATCGAACATCCGTAACTCTCCACTACTGTCATCTAATTTTAGAAGTTCACTTACATAGTTATCAATACGGTTTTTGATGCTAGTAGCTTCTTTAATTTCGAGCATAGAAGATATTTTAATTAATCTGTTCTGTTTAAACGGTGTTTCATTGGGTATTCTGACCTCCACCCTGTCTTTTCCCGAATTACTACTCATAACGGTAACTGCTGGAGTGTCTTTGACAGATTTATTATTTTTAATCGAATTATTCTCCATATATTCGATAAAAGGGTCTATGATATCCTTGTTATTTTTTTGAGCAAAAATATCACTCATAGAAGCTACACTACCCACTAAATCATCATTTTCTTTCGAGCTGTGTAAAGGAGTTCTAAATCCATTTGGTGAAATATCTGCAGTATGGATTAATTGTTCACAAGGAGTAAATAGGGAAATGCCAAGCATACCCTCTCTTGAAGATTTTAAATCGATCCATTGTTCTTCTGTCTCTATCTTATCGGCTGAATTCCCGCTTAATATTTTCGATTTCATTGATAATAAAAGTTCTTCATCCTTTGGTGTACTGGCTTGTCCACATACTCTACACCTGGGTAACAAGTCTTCAAATGAGAGTAATTCTAGCATTGTTGAATAGCATTTATAGTGGCTTGGATGAGAACAGGATAATTCTACAATTCTCTCACCAGTGAATGTGCTACTCATGTACTCTTCACAGATGGAACATTTCTCATCTACAAATTTCTTAGGCCCCGAGTTGTTTTTAGCTTTTGTAATATTTCCCCTTATATTCTTGGATAACAATGGAGAATCCTCTTCGAGGTATGTATCATCATCATCTTGTTCAGTCCATATAATAATTCCATCATTCTTGTCTCTTGACACCTGTGAATTCTCTGATGTGGTCTCATGCAGAAGGGAATCCGTTAAATTAGTACGTTTTAGAAAATTAGTCTTCTTTGTGTTATTTAGAGACCTTGTTAAATTCACTGGTGAGTTTAATTGTCCGACAAATCTGCCATTTATTAATGGATCTAGTGTTGGACTTTTTTTCGAAGTGTTATCCATTTTCTTCATACTGGGTGGTGGTGATACTGGTTTTGAAAGGTTTAATGGTTTAGGAACATTTTGTCTCTTGGACATTTTTAATGTAGAACTGGGTGTGAAACTGCCCATTGATTCAAATACAGGTTGCTGTTGAAGTTTCATATCTGGAGTCTTTCTGAATACCTTACCAGAAATACTTCTTAGGAACTTGGCAGGTTTATGTCTGCCTGATTCATTATCGATACTAGGCGGGGTGTGTACTTTCTTTTCAAAACTAAAACGTGTCGGAGTTTTCAGAATCATTTCTACTTATCTGATATAACTATCTAGTTAGAATGTCTATTGGTTAATGTTTTTATAACAAATTAAATATATTTTTATTATATTTTACTCTTATTTGGAAATTACAACATATTTAAAAAAGAAATGCTATCAATATTAAAGAAAGGTTTCTAATTTAAATAAACTGGTCTCAAGAGAAGTATGGACCAATATAAAGTTGGGATATTCTAATTGCATTTGCAAAATGCATTCATTGCAGGTAACTGAAATGCTTGTTTACTGATTACCTTGTAATTTTTTAAACAAAAGGCAGATGAATAGTTTTTGAGGTTTTTCTATTTTCGGCAATGTAATCATTTACGCTGAAAAATGTACCGAGAGTGAAAAAATAATTATTAAATAACCAATAAAACGTTTTAAGAATCTGAAACAAGTTTGAAATAAAAAGATTACATTTTTTCTTGCGTTATTGGGTTATTACTCTGCATCAATTCAATTATATTCAACCAGCAATTTATTTTTATTCTAATTGACTATCAATATCCCACTGTACACCCGTCACATCATTTAGCCTTTCCAATATATCACCAATTGGGGTAAACAGGCCAAACTGCTTCTGGCTACCATCGTATGAATGTAGCATTCCAACTACCCCTAAACCTATGTGGTTTTCTAATTTGCTTAAGATCCAAGCACCAGAATCGCCTGCACTAGCAAATAATGGTAGCGGGGAAGCAATTACAAACTCACTACTTTGAAGTTTACCATCTGCCCAGTATACCATCTTCGTACCATTGATTTGTCCAGATGTGTAATTAGTAGATGCTCCAATTTTGAATACGTTCAGCCCAGATTTTATCTTTAATATCTTTTTCTTGACAATAGCATTCTGAAATTTTAAAGTTGGATCATCAATAAAATTTGAACGAGATCCAATATTATTTTCACACTTGTATTGAGGATTTACTTTTATGATGGCAAAATCAGATAGTTTTTCGTTAACTATAGACCTTTCACCCCATACCACTTGTCCAAATTTATTTGATCCCTGCCATTTTATGCTCTGATCAACCCTTTGGACTTCCTTCAAAAATGCTACTGACTCTCTGGAATTCTCTGGATATCTCCCAGACTCTTGTACCAAAGTCTTTTTGTATGCATTTTCTAATACTGTAGAAGGCACAGATATGTACGGATAATCTTGTGATTCAGATAATACAACATGAGCACAAGTGATAGCGAATGAAGAGCCGGAAAATTTTGAAAGTTTTGAACCTTTTTCAACTTGGGGAAATAGGTAACCACCTAAAGTTCCTGTCATTTTTGAACTACTTCCTTGGGTGGACAAAGATAAAGAAATCTGTGGGACTAATGGATTATCTGGAACTCTATATGGTGGTGTAAATTCTGTGGATGTTGTAGGAATTTGTGATAATATCGATTCTGAAATAAGTTTGTCATCTTGATTGGCCAGCTGTTGATACGATGCTTTCACCTCGGCTGCACAGGGTTTAATATAATCGTTTATTGGGTAAAAATGTATATCTGGGAATAAAGAATATAAGATTTTTGTCATTTCATAGTGTTCTTGTTGAATATTCGGTATGCCAAAAATAAAAGTTATAATAGAGGCTTGTTGACATAAACCTCTTAAAACTGGTGCTATAAAAGCACCTTCTTGGTCGGAGATACTTGCTGGGTCAGTATGTATGATTTCGTTTATCAAAGTTTCTATTTTATTCTTGTTTGGCAATTTGCACTCATCACTTACGACATAATTTGACATGTATGGTACAGTTTGAAAACTTGTGTCTGAATCATTTGAATAATCAATTTTTAACTTTTGTAAAAACTGTATATATCTTTTCAATAGAATTGACCTTGAGTTATTAAATGCTTCGGACATTAATAGATTATCCACGAAATGCAATACGACTTTGGTAATTTTTCTTAAATAAGAAGATTTTTCAATAACGACTTTACTTGGAATTGTTATGTTTTTGGTGTTTAAGGAGAAATTCTTGAAGTATTCAATAGCTTGGATAACGGCTTTGGATATATTCACGACATTTTGATGGATATCATCGATTAAATCAGTCAAATTGGTTTCTAAAATATATAGTTCCTTATTCAACAGGATAGTATTCGAAGTAGGTGCTTGAGGTTTATTAGTATAGGAGATTGGAGTTGTTCTGAGTTCATCTAAGCTTCTATTTGCAAGAATATCAGACTCGTTATCAATGCTTTCTCCTTCTTCTACAACTGCACCTAATGGGACACGTTCCTGAATATTCACTATACGCAATGGTTTCCCGATGTCAGTTACAATAGGAGATTCGATATTTTTAGAATTTTGAACATTAGAGTCTCCTCCACCTGTGCTAAACGTTGCTTTTCCTCTTGAAAAGATGGAATTTGACTTATATGAAGAAGATACACCGGTCGCAGTTTCATCAATACTAGTGGGTATATTAGATGATCTAGGTTTGGAATCGATGTTAACAATGTTTTCATTAGTTTCATCATATTCATCACGACCAACTTTTTTAGTAATCCTTTTTTTGCTCTTTTTGTTTAAATTGAAAAAACGACCAGTCATAATTGAATAAATTGGTCTTGTATCTGGTATTTTGATATATCTTAGACTTCTTTTTGTAAAGTTGCTGTTGTGTTACCGCTATGTATGTTAACTATAAGCTAATTGTAAGTTAATTCTTGGAAACTTCTATTAATAAAACCTGTTTAAATTTTTCTTGCTCCGTTAGAATGTATGGAACCCCGCACGCCTTATGTTTTAGCAATAACATTGTTTACAGGAAAATGTCTATACAAAAAGGGTAGGCAAGAGAATGAAACAGGTAAAAGATATAGAATATATTAAATGAATATGATTATGTTTTACTATAAAGAGTTATGTGCAATATATACTTGTAACCATTTTTGTTGTTGTTTTTTCAGGTTTTAGAAGATTGGCGTTATATGTTATTATCTTAAAAGAGATATAGATATAGAAAGGTAGAAATGTTATTTGGTTAATTAATTTCAGGTGTATTCACTAACAAATTGTGTGAACCTTTTGCCGAGGCAGATTCACCAACATGGCTTGTACCCTTTTCCTTATACGTACTCACTGCTGGAATATTTGCTTTAATTCTTGTGACTTTTGTACCGTAAGCTCTTGGTTCCAATTTAATCAAGGTATGTAGCGGGATTGACATCCAGGGAGACTCTTCTTGTGGAACGTTCATAAAATATGCGTAGATACATCTTAAGACAGCTTGGTGAGTAATGATTAAAACGTTTTCTTGACGTTCTAACTCCATTATAACGGGTTCAAGTCTTATGACAACATCTCTATAGGACTCACCACCGCGGTATCTATATTCATACTTATCTTCATCACGAGCTTTAAAATCTTCTGGATAAACTTTTTCGATCTCTTCGTAAGTCATACCATCACAAACCCCGGCATCCAATTCGTCTAATGCCTTCCATTCCAACTTTTTAAATGGCAAGTATTGAGCTGTTTGTTGTGTTCTGATAAGGGTTGAGGTCCAAACTGATAATTCTGTACCTTTTGCATTTTCCCTAACCAACTCTTTTAATTTTGCAGCGTACTTTAATCCTCTTTCAGATAAAGAAGAATCACCACCAATTCTTTGTTCAACGTTATATACTGATTCACCATGTCTTGATAACCAAATGCATTTTGGTTTGATGTGAATATTCATTACATAAAACACGATTCTACTTTGCAAATAGGTTTCAATTTTGTTGATGATAATTTCTTGTGATACGTTAACTAATTTGACAAAAGTCAAATCGTTATCGGTTTCTGTATTTAATGTTTCGTAAACTTTTTGGTAATTTTCGATTCTTTCCAAGAAATCATCCTCGGCAACTTTTGTATTTGTATTTTCATAATCTGGAGAAGTGGAGGCAATATCTCTAATGTTTTCCAATATGATATCCTTGTCATCACAACAACTTTCCAAAAACATTGGGAAAATATTTTTCTTTTGGCAATTTTTGTAAATCCAATCTCTTCTTTCCCTGGTGCTGTTTGTGGCATCCAATATTGCGACAGTACTATCACTTTCTTTCTCGAACCATTCGACCATATCGTCAAAGGCTAGTTTAAGGGCATTTTCTCTAATATTGTAGTTATCTTCATTACCGAAGTTGAAGAATTCTGAACGTGGGCTAGTTATTCCAAGAATTCTTCTGTAGTTTCCTATATTGAAGCATTTACAGTTGATAGATAACCATGAGAGGTATCTTATTATCTTTTGCGATATGAAGGATTTCCCCGTAGCTGGAAGACCTACCATGACTACACATAGTTTAAGGTCCTTGTTATTTGCGAGGCTAGTGTAAACCATTTCTTTTTCTTTTTCTTTTCTTGTATGATATGGTATATTTTAGTGAGGGAGAGAACTTAAATGATCCTTTTATGTTTCTATTTTTTATGATACACTTGATTAGAAACGTTGTAAATTTTTATTCAAGAGGTTTATTCTAGGGAAACATTTATAGAATATGATTTCTGTTATATCCTTGTTTTTTTTCTTTGTGGGATTTTCCCTGTTTCGACGGACGGACGGCCTTTACGAAATTCCGTCTTTCTGGTTGGGAGGATTGTAATATGGATACTATGAAGGTTGTGAATAGTATGGGAAATGATACTAGGATGTGTATGCGCAGGATAGAAGGATGTGTACGTGCAAAGTTCTGAGGTAATATATGTTTTTTAGTGTTATAGTTTAAACAATTACATAAATATAGTACAGGAACGTGGTATGAATGGTACAACTTCACACACATTGAAATAACAACACGGTTCAGAATAGAAAGTGTTTTTATATAAAACATAACTTTATTATTTATATCTATATTTAATTATTTGGTTTATATTTTATTTATATCTATATAAGAGAAAAGGGATAAAAGAAGGAAGAAAGACGGTATATCTTATACTAATCTTTCTTCGAATCTTAATTCGTCATTTGGAGGTAGACCAATCAACAATCTAACCAAGTTTTCTAGAGCCATTCTTTGTCTGTTCAAAGAGTTAATAGGCTTGAAACCCTTTCTTGTTAAAGGAGCCTTTAACCAATAACTTAAGAAACCTAAGACTGGGTAGACGTTATCGTAGTCACCAGCAACTTCCTTTCCATCGTCGTCTAATTTTTTGTAAGACAATCTTGAGAAGAATTCAGTCATGACTAATAAATCGATGATCAATGGAGTGGCTAATAAGGAATCTTCACAGACGTTGTGGATAGAGATTCTGTTGTGACCACCAAGCATCAATTCACTGTAGTATTCATCCATTGCGACCTTAGAGTCACCAACGGCTTCCATATATTTGATGACGATACAATGGTCGACGTGCTTTAATTTACCGGTTGGGTCCTTCTTGTATAAAATTTGGTTTGAGTCGATACAATCATCGATGACGGAACTTTTTGAGATTTCCTTTGATCTGAATTGTTCGTGAGAACTTAGATTCAAACCATCGTTGTTACCTAAATGGTTGTATGAGGCAATGGATAACGGTTTGATACCAGCGTCGACTAAGTATTGTGTTAAAACGGACTTCAATTTAGTTTGACCACTCTTGAAATCGTCACCAGCGATTAAAGAGTTGTTAGTTTCAGCTAATTCTACTAAACCTGGAACAAAGGTGTTTTGAGGAGACCCGTTAATGTAAGGAGTCTTTTCTAAGATGGAAGCAGCAGCGAAGATGGTTGATGGAGCGATTTCACCGTGATTTTCCTTTATAGATTTTAATAAGTTAGCTTCAGTGTCGTTAATACCTGGGATGATCTTGACACATCTTTCAGTATTAGCAGTCCACAAGACGATAACGCTATCTAGGTTATTTTCTTGTTTGAAGTTTCTGATATCAGCTCTGACACTTTCTAAATCATCCCATTTGTGGTCTGTGCTGTATTGCTTGTTACCGTTAGAATCATTTGAAATTTCGTTCTTACAGTTATTAGCTCTATCGAATTGGTTCATGGCAATGAAATCTGGGTAGTAGATAGATTTCAATGGTTTGTAGTCCTTCATTAGAGGTTTTAGTCTTTGTTGTAGATCGTATTCTAAGACCTTTGATCTTTCCATAGCGTCAGCAATGTTAGCGTTGTTAATATCCCAACCGGTGACTACGAATTCTCTTGGGTCAGACATTGGTAAGACAGAGTTGAAAGGAACGAAGATATCGTTACCCTTGGCATCGACACCGATCTTAATGGTTGAAGATTGAGTCATTGAACCCAAGAAGTTTGGAGTTTGTAGACCTTCTTTGTTGTTGAACTTGATGTTATGTTTGTTTGCTAGAGTTGAAGCTAAGAAGGTTGAACCGTTGTTACCACCGAACCCGACTAACATGATACCAACTTTTGGTAAGTTGAAGTCAAGCTTGAACTTATAGTTTTGCTCTATTGGGTTAACTTGGAAAGTGGAGTCTTCGTTTTGGACGACTACAGCGTTTTTGTAGTTGTATAAAGAAGTTAATTCATTGTTTTCGACGGTACAGAACTTTGGGTTAAAGTTGACGGAAGATTTGAAAGGTTCAGAGGCGGTCATTACAGGAAGTGCGGTATTGAATGGTTGAGATTGTATGATTATGGTATGAATGGAGAGACAAAAATAGAAGAGTATAAGAAAAGAAGTAACAAGAACATTGAAGGATATAAAAATTATATAATGTGATATATATATGCTATATATACGAATATAAAGATGGGGGCAAAGCAAGGTGTAAAATAGTTGAGGTATACGGCCGGTAGCAATGGAGTGTCCGAGCCGGTAAGATAGTATTTGGATGCATGTGAAATCATTGTAAGTTGGTGGAATATTAGGATAATTGATTGATAGTTTGTTGAACTGTTGATACAACTTGCTTAGAGCAGTAAAAGTGAAAGTGAAAGTGAAAGTGAAAGTGAAAGTAAAAGTAAAAGTAAAAATTGGGATATACAGATAATTTGATATCTGTATTGTTGTGTGCGGGATAAGATATTCACATGGAGAAAGATATTCGTGACATAAAGACGTATTGGTAACGCGTTTGTAGAATGCACATCTTATGGGCTGATAGCAGATTTGGATGTGATTGGTTGTGAGACATTTATGACACCGTTGCGTGGAGAAACAGAGGGGATTGTGTTTTTAGTCATCCGGCCAGACACCCAGGCACTAGCCGGGGGGGAGCGCAACAGAAACAGAAACAGAGAAAGAGAAAGAGAGAAAAACCCAGTGCAAACGCGGTTTTGTGGCTCGGCGGTTAAATTGACTGTGAGGTAGTCATCATCAGTGTTGTCGTTGTACACGGTAGAATGTGAAATATATAAGTGCTGTGCTCCGTTGTGCATGTGAAGATATTATAGTGTGTTGTCGAGATACCACCGTGAGGTGAGGTGAGGTGAGGTGCGATGCAATGCGATGCGATGCGACACAAAACTGGGAAATATTGAGTGATTTATATTCAGTGCGGTAAACGAACAAACAAGCAAACAAGCAAACAAACGGTGTTTAACTGTTCTATGATTCCTCGTGGAATCATAGAACACTCTGTTATAGCAATGGACGTCCCCCTTTCTTCTTGTGGCCAAACGAGTCGGTTAACGAATTGTATGGATATCTCATCCATACAAGAACATAAATAGAATAAGGTAATTAATTAGTTACATTAACGTCTATGTGGCAACTACGTTACACTATGGAGCAAGGTTCGGCTTTAGTTATTACTACTCCGATTCTCACCAACAATCTCTACAAATTAGTGCATTCTGCATGCCCTGTTGAATATCTTCTATCTATAGTGTGCTTCTCTCCTTCGCATGCTATAATTGTATATGCTTACTTATTTGCATCCATATCTATACTTAGGCTACATTTCCATTCCCTTGCAGGGTAGGTATGTAATCTCCCCCTTCCCATGGACCAGTATTTAGTATTTCATAAACTATACCCGCTTAACATCTTCGTCATTAATGATTACTCTTCTTCATTCTATTTACGTTTGTATCTTGATTATACTAAGGTGTACTGTCTCCATTTTCTTTGTTGAAATGAGATTGGACATCATACAAGTATCTGGTACCCTTTATTTTATATGTTAGACAGGTATTATGTATTGGGATACGAACACAAGGTGTTAGTAATTCATGTCATCTCCTCATTACATACGGCTCATACAATGAGGTCCATCTTATTATGTATTGTTCGGGTAATAGCCCCATTCTCTTTCCCTTTATTAACTAATTCTTACTTTATAACACATTTTATTTTCTATTTTGGGGGAAATTAAGTATTTTTTTAATTTTTTAATTCAAACTCTCAAAATTAAGCAATTCGTTAAAAAATATAAATTTCATATTCATTTAACAAACTTTTCTCTAAATTTATGAACAAACAAACCTTCTTATTATTCTTGTATCCAAAACACTTAAACTGCTTGAACTCTTATAATTGTACCACAACTACTCTATTGCTTTATGCCACTGTCTAAATATATATATATATATATAATAATGGTTGGTATTTCTTAGAGCCAACATTAATATATTCTAATGTAATACTTCTATGAATGGTTATTATTCTGAATATTTATGTATACTAAATAACTATTAATTCTTCTGGTTTCTTATAAATTGTATAGAAGATATATAAGTGTATTGATGAATAACTTCATTATCCTCTTATACCTTAGGGTTTTCTCCTAAATGAGTTCTCCTTCTAGCGGTCTCTATATCATCCCACTAGTCTCTGTTCTTATAGTGCAGTTATTCTATATATACATTTAAACCGTAGTACATGCCTATATTTTCATAATCATTAGGGATTTTTCTTGAATAATCGTAATACCATTATAGTCTCGTATCAGACCTCTATGTATTATTAGAGTTCCAGCATAATACAAGGTGTTACAATTAATTCTCCTGTATGAGAAATTCAGAATAGATGAAAAGATGATTCATCTTCATAAAAGTATTTCACTACAATTCAAATATTACCAACCATTAAAAAGACTTAAAAGAAAACTGTTAAAATCAAATACAAAAAATATATACACATATACATATATATACATATATATATAGCTGCGTACGCACATAGCTATATAAAAAAGCATCAACTCATAATCGTTCCCTCCAAACAAAATCTCCCTACTTAATTCTGGATCTTGTTATCGGTTGGAACATGTTGCTGTTGTGAAGAAGAATTCACAACATCATCATAATTAGGCAAGAAACTTCCTTCTGCATCATTCTCATCTGCATTCTTACCCCCCTTGGATACTAATCCAGACTCTAAATCAGTATCAATATCACCGTTAGTCAATGGAACTTGATCTTCACTCAAATTACTATTACTTCTACCCTCTGAAGTGCGTTCTTCACTCGTCTCATATATAACATAGATCGCATGGATAATAGCTGGGAAAAAGAATAAAAGAAACAATAAAATGTTCAATAATGAATCTCTACTACAAAAGCCCTTTCTCTTAATCACTGGAATTGGAGGAAGGAAAATTGCTAGAACTCCCCAAAATACATCATACTTATTGACAGAGTACCTGCTACTGGCGTTTTCGCTGCCAGTATTACTGTTGTTATTATTAGTTGAAACCATATTCGGATTATTTTTATATTTGTGTTTATACGTTTCGATACAAACTTGTTTAGTACAACTGAACGATGAGTTATACTTAATTAACTCATGTGTGTGGGTAGAGAGGTTCCTTATCATTCATTTTCTCGCCATCTGATTAAAGTGGCTCAGCGAGGATTTTTTCCCATTTCTCATTTTGCAATATGATAACAAAGACAAACATAATGCTTGTTAGTTACCCGGACATTCAACATATCTGAAATTGTGTCGAAAACTGAAACTGATAAAGACGATTTCAAGTTTAAATATATATATATCTGTGTGTGTTTATTGCAATACTGTATTTTGAAAGCAAACTACGTCAGTTCTAGATACCAGTCGTCGTGAAGTAGTCTGCTATCAATCGGTTTTACCTTTATCTTTTTTTCTTCTCTTCCCATTCCCACTTAGTTTGACTATTGAGTGCCCTTCCCCTCCTAACCTATTAATAAAGCAACGCACGCTCAGTGATTCACACCAATATATGCATATACTCATACTCACTACCAAATAATGTCAATTTCATCATCAAGTCTTGAGAATTACCTGACAGAAAATACAATCCCTGAGGTGATGAACCACCAATCCATTCCAATAAATAAATTTAGATTTCCTTTAGAGACATTACCAGATGAACTGATCAATGAAATATTTTCAAATCTAACACAAACTGATAGACTAAATATAAGCACGCTGAATAAAAGATGTTATAAGATCGCAACAAAGTTAATCTATAGACGAATATACCTTAATGATTCAAATGTAGTCAGGAGTGATTTCATGAATATCGCAATAAACTGGACACTTCTAAATATCCCATCATACTTATCGGAAGAAGAATCTAGAATTATTGCAAATTTGAAACTCACAAGACTAATCAATACATTCACCAACAATAAATTGGCCTTAGAGTCTGTACAATGGATCAGAATTAATTGGGACCTTGATGCCGAGTTACAGAAAAACATACTATCCATCTTGTGTTCAAAGGGTACATCGTTACAAAGACTAGAAAACGTAACAGATCCATCCTGTAATGACATAATCGCAAATGGTAAGATATCAGCGACAAATGTTACAAGTTTTGATATGGCTCCACCAAACTCATTACCCGAGATGGATGTTCCAATTAACTATATTCCTAATTTGATTAAATATTTAAATCAAAGAATATCAACAAATTTATCCCATATGACACTTTTCATAGATCCCATTAAATTATTCAACCATCTATACCACTTAAAGGAAAAATTAACAATAGTAGACCTTAAATTACATTGGAGAAGAGAATTTTATTCACAAGATTATTTCAATCAATCTAATATACGTGACCCAAGGCTAACAAAGTTAAATGAAATCTTCGACATCAGAACTTTAAAAGTCTTAACAATAATATCATGGAACGAATCATTGATGTGCCGGGAAATCGAAATGATTAAAGAATTTAAAGAGTTTGTTTACTTAGAAGATTTATCATTGATTTCAATAAAACAGGATATCCCAATCCTAATAGAATTATTTAATAAATTGGTTAACTTAAAGAGGTTAAAGATGGATTTTTTAGAGGATTACGTGCCGGAGACAACAAATCCACAGATTTTCCTTTCAATACTATTAAATTGTAAAAAATTACAATTCATAGATATAAGATTTGAAGGTATTGATTTACCAATAATTAATTTAATTCAGGATAAATTTGAACTATCTCAAAAATGTTATTGTAATAAATGTAATTATACATTCAATAAAATTCTTCGAAATAAAATTTTTGCCTTCCCAGTAGATTATTATTTAAATGATGTTCAAGATATAGCGGCAAAGGATATATTTAAAATGATGAGATACTTATCTTTACTACCATATTCCAAGGCTTGTGATTGCTATCCAAGTGTACGAACACAACCAATGAACATTGATGAATTTGTAAAAAAGATGAATGAAAATATAATTCTCTATAGACAGCATAGGAAACAACTTTTACGTATAAAAAAAATAAAGAGAAGAGAGATTGTTCATTCTGAAAACGCCCCAGCTTCATCATCAACACCAAGTTATACCAATAGCAACGATAATGAATCAGCTAGGGATTTTGATATAGATGCTATAATACCAAACCTCAATAATAACACTAACAATGACAATAACAATGCTAATATTCCAAGCTATGAAGAAGAAGAAGAATTCGCACATACCAATGATAATGAAAATGGAAATGACGACAATGATGATAGTGATATAGTCGTAGTGGATTCAGATAATAATACCAATTGGGATAACGAGGTACTTTTATATTCCTTAACATACGAACAAAAATTAACGACATTGCCACATAAACCCTTAACTAAAAATGATGTTATACTATTATATCATGCGTTAATACACCATTTTAAGACAACTTATTATACATTTTTAAAAGGCTTTCCAAATTTACGGTTTTTAATGTTAAATGATATTCCAACAATCGCAATCGAAGAAAATAATGAAAGAGTATTCCATCCAATATTTTACCACCTAGGCTACACTTCAAATTTACATGGCTGGTCAAAACAGAGCAATACCAATAAAAATTCTAAGAAGAATGGTACTGAAAATGAAAACGACACTGTCACCAAGAGGGCAACGGTTATATAAACATACACAAAGTATATACATATACTTATTTAGATTCATAATTGCATATTTTTTGATTAGCAATTCAACCGAATACTTAAATGTCGCCTATAAGTTGCCAATATATATTCCTTGGCATACCAAGGAATATATAAAATATGTAATTTTCTTTTATCCAGTACGTATATTCATTTACTGACAATTGTTGCCCTGAATAAAATTTCGTTGTAAAAATTTTTTCACTACCCGAAAACGGAGCGCACTATATAAATAGAAAGAACAAGCAAAAAACAACAACAGTAACATATGTTTTTAGTTTCCTTATAAAATTTCCTCATATCTTGTTTCTAATGGAAAAAAGAAACCAAGCATTACGTTTAGTTGATTCATAACTTTACTGATATCGATAGATGATAACCTGATATTAATCGCTCCTTAATTTATTAAGAACCCCCATCTATTTTTATCATACCTATTGTCTTACCAAATATGGTTCAATGTTTTCGTTCTGCTTTATAGTTATATCGATATCGAAAATTGAGCTAACAGTTATTAATCTCTCAAAGAGAGACTTTTAACTATCCAACTTTAAAACCATCGCTGTTAGAGGTTGCTTCTTTTCGGAGTTAAGCAACCCATGAAATGGTGATGACCTATGGTCTGGAACATTCCTTTTATTTTATCTTATTTTACTCTGAAAATTTCAACGACATTTGAGACTTGATATTCTTTTCTTCCTGGTTGATTATTTTGAATATATCAACTAATTCTTTCTGTAGTTGACCTTTGATCGAATCTTGCGCCTCGCTTAAATGATATACTTCATGTAGGATTAAATTCAATGAGGAAGTAAACTTATATTGCGATGCTATATTATTATTATCCTTTAATTGTAAAGGCAGTTTAATTTCCATACTTAATTTAACTATTTTAACCATCCATTTTTTGAACTCACTGTATGGAGCGAGTACTCTTAATACTCTAATAAACAATTCTTGATTGTTATTCAAATCGCTTGGCTGTGGTAATTCATTAGCTATTTCAAATAATGATTGGTACAGAACAATTAAGTTTTGGGAGTTCCAATTTGGTAAATTAATTATTGTGTTGTATATCTCTTCCTTGCTTCCTTCGAGGTCATTACGTCTATATATACACCTCCAAAAGATTCGCTGTATAGAAGTATGAAGTTCATCAAAATGCGAAACCCACAATTCTCCCATTTCGCTTTTGATCAGCCTATTCTTGGTACGATAATATAATAATAATGATATTTCTAACCTTTCAGTAATGGGGAAAATCAATATGTTTGACCATAGTTCATTAAAATGTTTAAAATCCTTGGAGAGGATGATCCGTGAAGCTTCACTAACTGTAAATTTTTCGGTTATCTGCAAAAGTATCAGCTTGTCATATAGTTCTTCTGAAGTTAATTTATTATTCTTTATATTTGATTGGACGTTTACAGCTGGTTTTACCGAACTTTCAAGAACATTTTTAAGTTGGTTAAAGAAAAGATCATAATGATCTTGGATCTTTTTTTCGTTATATTCTGGTTTAGGTAAACTAGAGTTCAATACTCTTAACACAGTATCGATGTATTTCTTGTCCTGTTTATCATACGGGTATTGATTTATAAGACTAGAATTCTTGGTGCTATTGTAATTTTCTTTGCCTGAAAATTCATCGTTCGTCTCTAGTGCAGAGCTCAACATCGATGACAATGTTGTTGATGCCTTTGAACCTCTTGTTAAAAATTTCAATGTTGATCGAAGCTCCTCATTATCCGATTTGGATGCTTTTGCATATATATGGAAAAATGCCTTTCTCATTCCTTTATGATAGCAGGTATCTCAAATTCTTGTAATTATCTTGTATTAGCTAATTTCTTCTTTATATAACATACATATCCAAGTATTACGGATAGAACTAGCTTTACTTCATCGCATCCTCTGTTTCTTAGAATGCATTGCTTTAATGTATCAGTTTGCTACTCTATAAATGTAATTTCTGTTCACGTGCAAAAAAATGTTACGGTTTCAAAGGAAAAAACCTGAAAATTTTAAGGCTCAAACCGTAATTTAGGAACTATCGATAACTGGAAAAGTTGGTTAAATGGGTAAAAAAAGTACTCAAGAGAGGAAATCAGCGTAAAGGTTATTACAAATACCGGTACAATTTCGAATTCCTATATTAGTTACATTTTTGTGAAAGAGAAAAAGCCAGAAGAAGAGGAACGAGAAAAATAGAAGATATGGAGAACCAAGATGACTTAGCATCTGAATTAGCTGCTGCAGTTAAGAAGTCATGGAGTGAATCACAGTCAACCAGCCAAACACTTGGATTTTTAATGAACCCGCTAGATGCAGATGAGTCTTCACCAATAAATACTCCTATACCAGAATCATACCGAGGACAATCGCCACCGTCATATAATTTACCTGAACAGGAATTACAACCAAATCAAACTGAAATTAGTGATAACTACGGAAGTTCAAGTATAAAATTTAATGAAAATATACTTGAAAGTAACAGCGATCGTACTAATAGAAACCAGAACAGCGATAATATGATTATAGACATTGACCCAACCCACCAAGATGAAAATTCGAAAGAACCAGTTTATCAACTGTTCAAACATCACTATTCCATATCCGAAGACCACCGAGATTCGGTAAGTGCAATTCTTAATAATTTAGAAATTGGGTCCCATGAACCACCCATGGGCGCAACGACACATATTAATCCTCAAACAATGGCCAATGAACCCCCTACCCTGAACACAAGACGTAGTTCCATACATGACGTTCAATGGGTTAGACAACTTTTAAACCCAAGGAGTTCGTTCTCTGGATCTTCTGCAAATGAACCAAATGCTGCGACGCAACAACAGATCCCAATAAACTCCAGTAAATGTTGGGTAACAACCCTAAAGGATGACTCATTGGAGTCCATCAAATCTATTATTGTGTTAAACCAATCAATACGACTAGTTGGATCACAGTATCCCTTTTATATATTACATGATTCAAAGATTGATATTTCAAGATTAAGTAAATATAACATCTTATCCATTCCGGTATCATGCGACAAGTTTATCGATACTAATCATGTAAAGTTCGATGATTCAAAAAGATGGCTCATATTAAGTTTATTTGTTAATTTGGTTGATATATTTGATTTAGTTTGTTACATTTCACCTGAATGTATGGTTCTAGACAATGTTGATGAATTATTAGACAGTGAAGAAATTTGTAACGAGATTGATAATGAGACCTGTGTTTTTTTAAGCAATCTTATTACCAACAACGAAGCACCACAGCTAATAATCCTAAAGCCTAATAATGAAGTTGCCATGTGTATTAAAGAATATTTCACTATCTACGGTAATGACAATGATTGTGGAAAGATTCAGAAACTTACTAACATGAATGATTTTGAAGTCTTGAAGGAATTATTCAATGATACATGGGGCCAAGTATCTTCAGAAGGTTACGTAATGATTTTACATAGTAATGATCAAATTAATCTAAACTCTGCAAAATTTACAAAGATTGTTGATCTAAAATATTTAAAACCATGGGATATGAAAAATATTCAAGAAGACGAATCTATTTGTGGAAAATGGTATAAAGTATGGCGTGATTTTTGGAAAACCTACGAATAAATAAATAAATGGATATGTAAGCCACATACAATAGTAAGTGGAGAGATGAGGTGATAGGTAACGAAAGTAAAGATCAATGAAAACTATACAATTATATATTCCTTTTCTATATATAAGCAGGCATGTCTTACTGGGAAAAATATTTTTCATTTTATGCTGGAAATCCAACAACAATGAGATTTTTGCTAAAAAAATTTGGGTGCGGCAAAGTGAAAAATTTCGCCCAAAATGGCGAATGAAGTAAATAAAGCTGTAAAAAGTTGAACTAAAGACAAGGAAGTTATAAGGGTATTTGTGACAGAATCGAATGTTTAGTACTTAACTATAATACAGAAAATAGCACTAGTTGCCCACTGATAAGATGAAAATTGAAAATGATGAGAATAAAAAGGTATTTGAAAAAGTTGTTAAGGAGCTTCCAAATATCATCAATACAAAATGTGATGGGTATGATGAACTATACGGTCACAAACTGATCCCAGGAACCGATGAATCCACTAGGGACTTTTATGATGAGAAAATTGCGCACGGTTTGATTTTCAAAATTTGTAAAGGATATCAATTTGAATATCAGGTTGTTCTTGAGAAGATTGTTGCTTTGCTAAAATGGAGGCAGGAATTTAATCCATTAAGTTGTGCATTTAAAGAGGTCCATGATCCTGAGTTAGTTGAAGTTGGAATTCTGACACATTACCCCGAGGGAGAACCTAACAAGAGAATTGTTACATGGAATATATATGGTCGTCTAATTAAAAAGAAGCATCTTTTCAAAGATAGCGAAAAGTTTTTACGGTATAGAATTGGCCTAATGGAAAGAGGACTAAGACTGTTAGATTTTACCGAAAAAGACAATAGTTATATGACCCAAGTTCATGATTATAAGGGCACATCCTTATGGAAGATGGATTCTGATATGAAATTGACTGTTAAGCAAATTGTTACTATCTTTCAAGACTATTACCCTGAATTACTGTATGCCAAATATTTTATTTATGTTCCATTACTATTGAGTTGGGTGTATGATATCGTAAAGACATTTGTAGATGAGCAAACGAAGAAGAAGTTTGTTGTATTGAATAATGGTAAGAAACTGGGCCAGTACCTGCCATATGCACCATCCGAGTTATATGGTGGGAAAGACACTAAGACTCTCAAGGAAGAGAATATACCTGAGATCAGACCCACTGAATATGGTCTGTATCTCTTGGAGAAACAAGCCAACGAGGACATCGACTAGATAATCAATCATCTTATATAAAAAGAATTCACTGTATAATATAAGCGGAATAACTAATACATTCTGCGAACTTGTTAGATACTCCGGATAATCTTATTATTCCGGGGAACCCTGTCTTTCTGTCCTGCGGGATGCTATTTTAGGGGGGGACCTGAGCCACGCCGAAAACGGAACGGAATTTGATTTTGATAGCAAAAGACGCAATCAATAGACGATTGCTTAGCTATTGCTCAACTATTTAAAGAGGGGTTATAATTGTTGGTATAGTTGTTGATGCAGTTGCCAATACAATAGTATTTAGTAAACTAGTAATAGCACCAATAAAAGAATAAATAAATATGGTTGGAGTTTTAACAAGTAGTATATGTGAAGTTGGTGGAAGATCCAACTCAGTAATTTTACGAAGTGAACGGAATGTTCAACATCATGGAGATTCTGGAATGACAGGGATAGGAGCACCCGATGATGTTGCAACGGCGGTGAATAATGGTGGTACACGGTTTGGTGATTTTTCAGTGCTAAATCACAACAACCACCCCGGTGTCGTATACTATTTCGTCGAGTTACAAAATACTAATCCGTTTCATAATTTAAATGGTCATCACAACCACAATCAGAACCATGATCACACAGCTTCATTAAGGACTAGACGAAGTTAACACTTCGCTTTATTATATTACCCACAATACCCCCATCTCACCTTTCATTGTTGACTGTAAGGAAACATCGACTTACATATAGACGTCACCTAGACACAAACATTTAAATACATCAGTGCATATAGCCAAATCAAGTGTATACATTTTATACTCTAATACTTTCAGATTTTACACATGTGTAGTTCCTTTTCTAAATAATTAATTAATCGTATATATATATATATATCTGAACGAATCTAACATTAAATTATAATACAAGACAAATGGAACTACAACTAAACCTACAATAACAATAGTAATAGTAATATCATTGACCCTGATACTCATTATTACCATTGATGATATGGATCAATGGTTATAACTGATAATTCCGTATCAAACGATATACCTGCATTTTTTTGTTACCCTGTCGCACATACAGCAGCCAAAATTCTCAGCAATTTTCAAATCGACAAGGAAAACATAATGTGGGAAAAGTGAAAAATATTAATTTGGACAGCAACCTTAACAGCCAAGAATACACTTAAGAAGCAAGGTAATCCTGCTTGATTGACTGATATATACAAATATATTTTGCATCCCTAGAGGCGTACGCATTACTAAGCACAAAGTACTGAAAAATACTATCAAACATTTAAAATAAACACATTATGTCTGCTGATCATTCAAGAGATCCATGTCCAATCGTCATTTTAAATGATTTCGGTGGTGCCTTTGCTATGGGTGCCATCGGTGGTGTTATATGGCATGGTATTAAAGGTTTCAGAAATTCACCTCTAGGTGAAAGAAGAATCGGTGCTATGAATGCCATCAAAGCCAGAGCTCCAGTTCTAGGTGGTAACTTTGGTGTTTGGGGTGGTTTGTTTTCTACATTTGATTGTAGTGTCAAAGCTGTAAGAAAAAGAGAAGACCCATGGAATGCAATTATTGCGGGTCTATTCACTGGTGGTGCTTTAGCTATCAGAGGTGGCTGGAAACATACAAGAAACAGTGCTATCACCTGTGCATGTTTACTGGGTGTTATTGAAGGTGTTGGTTTAATGTTTCAAAGATACGCTGCTTGGCAAGCAAAGCCAATGGCCCCACCATTACCTGGTGATGCTGCCCCTCCCCAACCTTTACAGGCATAAACATTTTGATACTAACTTTTTTAATCTTTTATTACCTCCTCACATCTTCCTTACTTACGCATCTGTTTCCTTTCTTTAATTAATGAGTTATAATAATAATAAAATCATGTACATATTTTTAAATGATAAACAAATCCACACTATATAAATATTACTTTATATTATATTATGTTTATGTAATAATATAAAAAAAAGTGTATGAAGATTTAATTACGCAAATAGAATATATTCGTATTCACATACACATATATCTATTATTCTTCCAATTTTAGATTATCAAATTGTTTGATACTTCCTTCGTTCATCGAGTTCTTCTTTTGAAAACTTCCCATTATTTCATTATTACCGTTACCGTTATTGACATTATTGGAAGAATGGAACGAACCAGGCGGGTACCATTCTCCTGCGAATGGCTGATTAGTAACAAATGGATGTAGCGACGCCTGTTGAGGAGTCCATCTTTCCAAAGGGTTTATATTTAGTATTCCCATCAAGAAATGAATCAAACAATCACGATTTTGTAATTCTTGATCGATTAAGTGTTGTGAATGCTGGATGTTCTTTGGAATCTTGTAATTTTTAATTATATCTTGAAGTTTGGTCCATTTAAAATAGTGCTTACTTGGTTGTTCGTTTGCGTTTGGAAATTCTATATTAAATTCATCAAGTGCCTTTAGATGGTACTTGTTTACTTGGTTGTTCGCATTCACATTTGTATCTTTCTTTAAAAACTTGGATGAATTCTTACCAATATCGAGCATCCAATTTGGTGGATAATCTAGTGTGGAGATGATTCTTGTTAATTGATTATATTCTGAAGAACCAGGAAATATAGGAATACCTAAAAATAATTCTGCTACAATACAGCCGAAGGACCACATATCGATACTTGTAGAGTATGGTATCCCTAGGATAATTTCTGGCGCACGATAAAATCTTGACTGAATATATGTGTATATTGTCCTTGTCTCTTCACAAGACGACCCGAAATCGATAATTTTAATATCTGGCTTATCTGGAGAGCATAGCAATATATTTTCTGGTTTCAAATCACAATGAATCAATTTGTTGTCCTTTAGGACAATTAGAGAATCCAAGATTTGTTTCGTAAAAATTTTAATCAGCTGCATCGAAAGACCATGGTATTGATTTTGTTTTAACAGTTCATAAAGGTTATTACTTAATAGTTCGAATACTAGACAGAGGTGGTTTAAGTGGACAAATGAATCATGCATCCTCAGGAAATGGTGCGTGTTATTCGGGTCAATTTTATTATTAATTAATTCTAAGATCTTTGCTTCTGTTAAACTTTGATTTAGGTATTCAGCTTTTGACTTGATAACTTTGACAGCAAGTATCTCCTTTGTAAGTAAATTTTGGCATTTTACGACTTGACCAAAGGTTCCCTGGCCTAATATATCGAGAACAAGATATTTTCTATCTTGCTCTGTCCCTAAAACATCATTAACGTATAGGATATAATCACTATTGATATTATCATATCCGTTATTCATCTTTCCTTCACTTGGTTTCGTTAGTACTCTCTTTGGGTTTTTGGAAGTTTGGTATATGAAGTCAGGGGAGCATAGTTGGTATGTTGTTATAAGATTTTTTGTTAGACCAATCAATGGTGAAATAGTCTTTGAATTCAATGATGCTCTTCTGAATTTAGGAATTTTATTAATGTTAGGCTTTAGATCATTTTTGTTAAAACATTTTTTCATCATTGGTATAGTTAAATCCATACTGGTCATAGTGGATGCAGATGACGAAGGTGATTGTGTAATGTCCTCATTCCTTCGTAGTTGTTTATACGATGACTGTATAGATGTGGATATATTTGTGGTTGGATATGCACTTAATCTACGGTAAGGGGACATTGACGGGAACATTGAAGCGGTAGATAAGTTAAGATTGTTAGGACTACTCTCTAGCTTATTGTTATTACCTATACGAACATTTATGTTATTATTAGTATTATGAAGACCCGAGGTTGGCGAGGTTACAGCTGAAGCGGATGATGCTGAGTCTGCAATAGTAGTCATATAATTATTATTTGAGATATATGGAGCTGCAGCGAGACTTTGTCTTCTTTGGAAATCTTGTGAATTATTATATAGAGAAGGAACAAACCTTGTGTTTAATTGTTGTCTCGCCTGTTGTACCTGCTCTTGCATCTGGGAAGAACTTTGCTGCGGCTGCTGTTGTTGCAATTGGGATTGCTTATTATTCATAGGAATATGCTGCCTCTGCTGTTGTTGGTATGACGATTGTTTCATCATGTTATTATTGCCATTATTAAAATTTTGGTTGTTCATAGGTACGTTATAATCAGTATATTGAAATGGGTTTGGCCCTGGAGCTCTTGATGGAGGAATGACTATACTTGATTTCCTTCTATTAAATGAGTTCATATCTTGACTTGCCATAACTGTAGCGTTACTGTTCGCTGAGGCTGCTGAGGATGGTGGAAATAGAGCATTCTGTTGCTGGGATTGTTGTTGCTGGATATTAGGTATCTTTTCGTTATCCCAGGGGTTCGTGAATACGAAACCGAGAGGAGCTTGTTGACTTGATTGATCCGTCTGCTGCTGTTGTTGTTGTAAGGGATCCTGTGAAGGATCTTCATTATAATACATGGAATTCCATACACCAGGATTACCAGGATTATTTTGATTCATATTATTGTCGTTATTGTTATTAGGATTATTACTAGCAGTAGTCGAATTAGCAAATAAATGGGAATTTGGATCAGATTTTTCAGGTATCTGCTGCATTCAGATAACGGAAAATTCAGAGAGGAAAGGGTGCAATAGGTATATTATACGTTAAGAAAAATGCAAAAATGAGAAAATAAAATGAATGCTATGTAAATGATTCCAATGCCTAGAATGAAATGAAATAGATAAAAAGAGAGGGCGAAAGAGACTAGAATGCACTTGCAAATTACAGATGAAACTTCAGGTATGGTGTCTGAGGGTGAGTGTGTGAGCTTGGTGAAAATGACTCCCTGTGGATTTGGTGTTACTGCAGGCTGCTGGGATACCTATTACAAATATTAGTTGTAGTCTTTGTATTAGTCTTGATATTCAATTTTAACAGGAACAAATACAAAGAAATATCATAAATGTACATAATCATATACAGGTACACGAACACATAATACATAAATCAACAATTCTACCATCATTCAACGCTAAAAACAGCACAACTCCTCTTTGATTTTGGTTCAATGGGGTTTAAACGACATGGCAAATTCGATGAATTGCTTCGGGGGGTTAATTGTTTCTAAGGGGGAAACCCTAATTTTATGCCCCCGCATGTTAAGAAGACCCTATATTACGTTGCTAAAAACAAGGTATAACCCTAACAATCCCTATTAAAACGCACCAAACCCTAATTACGGAATAACCCTAAGATGTGACCGGGTAACGGATTTGAATGTGGAAAAACAGTGAAAAAAACATCTGAAATTTATTGGAATTTAATCAAAAGGAACAACATTGAAAATACTACCTATTGGAAACAGTGGGCAACCTGAGGATAAGTAACTAGTTAATTGCTGTAAAATACTACCGAGACCACACGTACCAACTACACAATGAATGTATCAACGTCAACTTTTCAGACCTCTAGAAGAAGGTTGAAGAAAATTGAGGAGGAAGAAAATGCTTCTACTTTGGAATTAGGCCATGAGTTCCAACTGAAACAGATTAATCATCAAGGTGAAGATGAAGAATTAATAGCTTTAAACCTATCAGAAGCAAGGCTGATCATCAAGGAAGCACTTATTGAACGTAGAAAGGCTTTGAAGAGAGCACAAAACATTAAAAAACAAAAAAAAAAGGTTTCAGGTAGCAGCGATGATAACAGCAGTAATGAGCATAATGAACACAACAGTAATGAAGATGGAAGTGTAAATGGGAACAGCAGTCGTAGCAATGGAAATAGCAATAATAACGATGACGACGACGACGGCGACGACGATGATGATGACGACGACGAAGATGACGAATTTATGAGAAATGAAACTCGTGAAAAGGAACTACAATCTATTGATAACTTGCTAGAACAGACAACAAGCGGTAATAACAAAGATTTAAAGAATACAATGGAATACCTAACCAACTTCTCAAGGTTTAGAGACCAAGAAACAGTTAGTGCAGTGATCCAACTATTAAAATCTACAGATTTGCATCCTTTTGAAATTGCTCAATTAGGTTCCTTAGCATGTGATACTGCGGATGAAGCAAAGACTTTAATACCAAGTCTAAACAATAAAATTTCCGACGATGAATTGGAAAGAATATTAAAAGAATTATCAAACTTGGAAACTTTATACTAGTCAAGTTCATAAACTCTTTTTCTTCTATATATAATGCTACATACTGTATATTACGTAAGACATAATTTATTCTCTATAATTGTCCTCTCTGATAAAATATTTACCACTTCCATTTTTCCACCATCTCATCAAACAACTGCCTCCACTGATCTCAATGTTAGATTCATCTCCAGGATCACACCTACACCGTTGGTCTAGTCTCAGATAAAACGCCCTTGGACATGTCATTAAGGGCTCATGTCGATATGCAATTTGATCGAAATGGATTATTTCATCCTTATCTAATAGCAATGAGACTGCGATCGAATGAACTGGTGCATCACCCCACCGTTCATAGTAGAATCCACCTTTTGTATCCAAAAACTCGAAAAATTTCGTATAACGCTCACTTCTAAAGAAATTCAAATCACCAATTTCGAAATTCGACCAAAAATGGCATAGATTGTAATCTGATTGTGTTTCCGCAATTGGGAAGTAATTTCCAACTTGGTCCTTATCCGTAAGGAACTTGTATGCATTTGTTTCCATATCAATCTCATTTCCTTGATCCATTTTAATATACTCATCTACAGCATCCCATAGTGTCGGAATGGTATTCTCATATTCATACATGGTCATAACAAATCCATATTTCTTGTTGTTGGTTCTCATAACTTTAAATGGATCGTAGGGAAAATCACAGAAATACTGGACATTAGGCTCCACTCTAAAATAATAATCATATTCTAACAAAAGGTTCTGTTTAAAGAAAAATCCAGAATTGAATCGGCACATATTTCTATAAGACCTTGACTCTCCATACAAGACATCTGCTTTACTCATCTCTTCCAATCTGCTTTCAAATTCCGTTTCATTGATCCAAGACGGTCTATCCCAGTCTTCACTTGGGATCAAACCGTACCTTGTTCTCCCACTAGCCATTGCAGTAGTCGCTATTACAAATTCATCATCAAACGGTACATCGTTAAGAAATGTCCAATCGTAATGATACCATTTATTAAAGCGGTCCTCAAGTGAACGCATGGAGTCTAGAGCGTCTTCAAGTTCCATATTTCTTGCAAGCATCAATATTGTAGCATTCTCCCTGGCATACGACGTGGCACCCATATCACCCTTGTGAAGGTCCTGTAATGGATGCGCATTATATGTGTTTGAGGATAGTTTTGCCTTCTTGTTAGTTTGTAAAATAGATGTGTATTTTTGACGCAGAATATTAGATTGGGTTGTGTAATGATCCGTTAGTGAATGCTGAATATATAATGATTTCAATTGATAAAAGGTTGGGGTGAAGCATAATAACGTTAGTACTGCTAATAATATGCCTTTGAACATGTTATTCTGTGGTGGTTATTTTGTATTCTCCGATGCATTTGACTAACTAAATATATATATTAATTTTTTTTTGCTATAATGTCTATATATCACCATTTAGGTTAATGAAAAAGTATAGTCTGAAATAGACATTATTTAAAGAATAAGAAATTAACGAAATTTTGTTTTATTGCTAGAAGAGTTTAAATGTTAAAAAACAGTATAAAATATGTTGTATGTATAGATTATAAAATTATTTTAAAAAGAAACTTCTTAACGAGAGTAAGACCAGACGTTCTTTAATAAACCATCTTGTTGGGCTAATCTGTTTAAAGAATCATCGGATTCACCTCTGGCTCTAACGTAACCGGATAAAGCGTAAGTGATGTATTCACCTGGGATGGCACGGCCTTCTTCATCAACCTTGGCAATGTTGATTTGGACAGAAGCGTGATCATCGGCCTTGATAATTCTGTTAGTGGCAGAACATTTTCTTGGAACGTAAAGTTCGACCTGTAATAATAAAAAGAGGAAAATAATAAATAAATACAAATGCAGGATTGTATTAAAAATATTATTTTAATATATGTTAGTAAATTTAGTTCGAGTGCTGAGATTTTGACGGGTATACTTTCATTTTCAAAGGTAAACTGGACGTGTGCTATTGTGTATCACTATAAAATGAGTTGATAAATGAGTTGATAAATGGGTGAATAATTCTTCGGTAGGTTGGTTGGTTGGTTGGTTGGTCGTTAAATACGCACTTCCAGAATATTTGCTTGTTTATATTTCATATTCATATATATATCCTATTAGGACTAACTTGGGGAAACCACATATCATTCTAGCTTTAATTTCTTGCTATATTCACTATCAAATACAATTAATTGGCATAGTCGCATATCTTAAAATGAAAATGAAAATTGGAATATCCTATCTAGTCTGGCTATATCACATACTAATTGACCCTTATCGTTTTCCATATTGGCTTATTGATTTATATATATTGTACCAGAGTATACTTTGAAACTTTGTAATATAACTAATACATATAGGTATTACATGTGTATATAACGAGAGCTTGTTTTTTAGTCAGTAGTATGATATCTAAGCTTGCAAGCTGTATGGAGAGAGGAATAGTGGTTGCGTAGATGCCCTTTGGGTATTCTGCAGAGAATTCATTCACTCGGTAACTCGCTGATTGGTGCCAGTACAGACACTGTTCACTTGGTGCATACTTGCGTTGTTGCGTCTGCCCGCCCTCAAAATATTTTCCAGAATTTTTCAATAATATGTTTATTCAGTATTCTCTAAAAATAAAAAAACAAAAAAAACAAAAAATAAAATGGTGGATGGGTTTACAAACAGTTAAAAATGTACAGGTGTTTATACCATATAAAGGGGGAAAGTAATTACAATAGTACTAACAGTATATTAATTCATTGAAAGGAGTTGTACCAGATAAAGAATGTTTATTGGTTGTGTGCTTGCATGTGCATAAACACAATAAAGTATAATAAAGTCGACGTGGCCACGGCCCATATTCCATGGTCTTATCCTAGCAAACTACGCTCACCAACTTATATCGCACATAACCCTCACAGGGCTTACATAATCACGACTCTCCCATTGCGAGTCGCACTGCTTCGATTTTCACGGCTTAACAAATCAATGCAAAACAATCGGATAACTGTGCGGTTTATTTGCAATTTCTCAAAAAAGCGCAAGTAATACCGTTGATGTAATGCCGTTTTAGGGACTGGAAAATTTTTATGTAATGATTATGTTATATATATGTACATATCATATAGCCTTTATTTGTCTACATGAATAAAGCTTTTATATATAGTATATAATGTTGGAACTAAATGGAACTACTTAGTTTGATATCTTTTGAAGAAGTAGTCAATTCATTATCGTGATAAAAATATTGAGTCATATCGTTACAGTGACAGGATAGGGGCATAAGTAATTCTCGGTAGAATTAATAGAAACTTTACAGGAATATTAATATAAATATATATACAAGTGATAGTACAATAATACTAAACATTTACAAGGATACACATATAGAAAATGTCCGAAACTACAGAAACCATAGAACTGAATTTTGCAAAAGATCTGGAGGCATCTCGTGGCTCACCATGCTCATTAAATCTAACCGATCCGGGAAATCATCCCTCATCGCATTTTGAGAGTAGAATGTCTCCAACTCGTTTTAAAATTCATACATACCTCTCTAAATACACTTCCGTTACACAATCCGAATCCATCGCTAACTTCCAGAACCATGCTTCATCTACGTTTTGGGATCTATACTTCAACTATACAGGCCTCTTAGGTTCTCATACGTTTTACGTATTGTGTCTTCCGATACCTATTTATTTTGGATATTTCGCCTTTACAAAGGATATAGTGTATATCCTTGGGTACACTATATACGTTAGTGGTTCTCTGAAGGACTACCTTTGTCTTCCTCGTCCTCAATCTCCACCGGTACGAAGACTAACACTGAGTGAATACACTGCATATGAGTACGGTGCTCCAAGTTCACACACAGCTAATATCATAGGTGTGAGTCTGTTGATAATGTGGAATAATCCGCATAATTGGTGGATGAACCTCTTTGCGTTGTTTTTCTGTCTTACAATCATCATAGGTAGAGTTTACTTGGGAATGCATCATATATTGGACCTTTCGTTGGGTGTGCTTGTTGGAATATTATGTTTTGTAGGCAGAATGGTTGGTAAAGCGTGGTTTGGCAATATGGGCAGTCACTGGTGGATTCCTGTATTGAGCATCTCGTTTGACTTGGGAATTTTATTTATGCATCCAAAACCAATTGATATGTGCCCCTGCTTTGATGATAGCGTTGCATTTATGGGAGTCATTAGTGGTATGGAATGCTCTGATTGGGTTATTAAATATTTCCAACTGGGATCTGTATTTTCATTCGATAAGAGCGACAATCCAGTTATTATTTTAGAAAGAGTATTCATCGGAGTCCTTTTAGTTGCAATTTGGAAATATTTACTAAGTAGACCAATGATGTATTGCCTTTTGATTAAGATGTTACGTTTTGAGGATGATAGAGTCACTGCATCAGACCGTGTACTACGTCAAGATGAAGTTGATAAGACCGATGAATGTTTGTTGTTTGAAAAGAACTCTACAGTTGAAATTATTGGAAGATTCTTTATCTACGCCGGCATCCCAATAACTGTACTACTAATCAGTCCCCTAGTAATTGACGTGGTGATGAAGAAATAAGTAGATAAATAGACAAATAAATAAATAAATACATAAAAATAAAAAAAATTAGAAACTTTTATTCGAATGTGAATTTTTTGTTTTAAAGTATATATATATATAAACGAACTGACGAACACGTATGTATGCACTTAAATATGACTTAATATTGAAAATAAATTTATAAAGCTAAAACTAGAATAACCGGATTGTCCCAAGTGGGGTGAATGAAGAGAAATAAAATGCGTCTGTATCCTTAACCAAGCATACTAGTGAGTCAAGTGACGTTTGGTAGCTAAGGAAGCACTTAAAGGACCGTAAGTCTTGGCATTTTCTCTATACTCTTTAAAAGAACCAAAAGAGTTACCTTGTGCCTTCTTAAAGACAACATTAGACAAAGCTTGTCTTGCAGTGGCATTAGACATAGCATGGATAGTAGAGTTCATTTGGATGGCAGCTAATCTTGAAGTTTGAGAAATCATTGTATATGTAGTTATATTAGTTTGTTTGTTTGTTTGTTTACTATTATTTTTATTATTATTATTATTGCTACAATTAAATAATACAAACTAATACTTAATAAGAATACACAAGAGACGAAATTTAACATATTTAAAATACAACATATTACTCGTGTATTTATATTCATTTGAGCAGATCCTAAACACACTCATCGTCCCATTACTTCCCCACCAAATTGCATATTTAATTATAGTGCCGAACTTTATATCATAATACTTCTTTACACAAGGAGACAATTACGATATTTGGACTCTATAATGGCATCAACACTTATCAGTCAAGGTCATCACTTTCAGACGCATTGAAGTCTGATATCAACAATTCAGTGAGTTGGACGTGCCCAAATGCGTGGGTATTTCCACCTTCCTTTACTTGACGTGGATTACACAATTTAATGCCCCTTCGTCTGTAACAACGCTCATCGCTAATCATTTCGGGCTTGTATCCTTGATTGTAACTACTAGTGTCTCGACGGTATTTTCTATTTCTTTCGAAGGTTTTCAGCGGTTCTTATCAAAATGTGTGACCTGTTGTCGCACATCGTTGTCCGCTTGTCACATTTCCTGATTAGGAAAGCCGCGCAGCTAAAGGAAAGAAAAGAAATAAAAAGCGCAAATTTCGTGTAAAATGATGGAATCAGGGTTTATTAGGGTTTTGTGCAAGTAAGTAGGTTTGTATAGGTTTTGTATCGTGTAAAATGAGCTGTAATTTCTTCGAGAAAATTATTTTTTGATATTCTCGAAAGTCTGAAAAATAAATATTGAGCATATGAAATTATAGAATAAGTAAATATTAAGCATAACTTGACATATTTTTACTATTGTTTTGCTTATTGTGTGCCTACAGACACACAATCGTCGTCTGTGTATTATCACCACTATCGCTACTTATTTGCATTGAAATATTGTGATTTTGTTACTTTCCTAGCATATCCTGTACATATATATATACAAGCACAACCACATGAAAGATTCAAACAAGAATATAATTGAAAATGATACTGGTATAAGCATCGATGTCGATTACGAAGCATTGCCTTCAAATACACCATTGCTTTATCAATTAGTAGCGGGTGCATTTGCAGGGATAATGGAACATTCTGTAATGTTCCCAATTGACGCCATTAAGACACGGATACAATCAGCACACAACTCAAAACTGCCCCATACAAATATGATAAGACAAATTAAAAATATTTCAACAACAGAGGGCTCTATGGCACTATGGAAAGGTGTACAGTCGATGATCCTAGGGGCTGGGCCAGCACACGCGGTGTATTTCGGTACCTACGAGTTTTGTAAAAGCCATCTAATTTCACAAAAAGATATTAATACGCATCAGCCTTTGAAGACTGCAGTCAGTGGTGCAATGGCTACGATAGCCTCAGATGCCCTCATGAATCCCTTCGATACAATAAAGCAAAGGATACAACTAAACACAGATAAAAAAGTCTGGCCAATTGCAAAATCAATCTATAAGAACGAAGGATTTAAAGCGTTTTATTATTCATACCCAACAACCCTAGCGATGAATATACCATTTACTGCTTTAAACTTCGTCATTTATGAATCATCAACAAAGATCCTAAATCCATCACAATCATATAATCCATTAATTCATTGTCTTTGTGGTGGTATAAGTGGTACTCTATGTGCTGCAATAACCACACCATTGGATTGTATAAAGACAACGCTACAAGTACGTGGTAGTGAATCTGTATCGTTACCAATCCTAAGAGATGCAAATACATTCAGTAAAGCAGCAAGTGCTATATATAAAGTCTTTGGCTGGAGCGGCTTCTGGAGGGGTTTAAAGCCAAGAGTCATTGCTAATATGCCTGCAACAGCAATCTCTTGGACTGCTTATGAATGTGCAAAACACTTCTTAGTGACGAACTCCGTTTAAACTTCATCCTGCATAATTATCATTACCATAACCAACACCATCTGACACAAATCTCATATGGAAATTGCAATAGAAGTCATACTTCCGTGACCTATAAGCATTTGTAATATTTCCACTATATTAAATATGTATATATAAATGTATATCTATATATATCTTTTTTTCAATTGATTATTTAAGGACTTTGAGAGCTCTACCTGATCATTATTTTTTGAGCTAATTAGTAATTATTTTTAGTTCAAGAAGAAAAACCTAATTGAACAATTTTAAGCATTACTTCTATCCATTGTACAAATTTTCGAGCGTTGCTTGAGCATATATACATATGTATCCCAATTTTATAATATTATTCTGAATATTTGTTGTGCATATGCTGCTTTTCTTGCCACTTATTGTCTTAGCATGTGTGCTCTTATCTATTCTCATCCAAGCTGCAGAAATCCTAATCCATCTGACTTACACTCTTAAGATTGTTCTCTAATCTCCTAACTGCATAATATGCCGTTTCTAGCTTCAGGTTCTTTTTTTTCAGGTTCATTGTATGCATGCAATCAAAATACCAAATGACATGATTTTGCTGGAGTTACATATTGGCCCTAATTTCTAAATATATGCTTAAAACATTACAAACATTTGGACATGATTCAAATTCTATCGATACATAGCAATTAAAGGCATTCATATATGATTTTTTCCCTTATGAGATCGTGGACTTATCATGGCATGGTTTAGTAGAGAAATATGAAACACATAGTCTTGTGAAAGCATTAACAAATCTGGAATTTAATGTTACGATCAAGGCACACGATTTTATAGATATTATGGGTGAATTGTTTATTTTGGGTAGACTGATCAATTCATAATTAGATGATAATTAGAATGTTTATATGAACCTAGAATGGAGGTTACTGAAGAACAGTGATATGAGTGCAATATTAAGAATGGGTGGTTTGATTATTGATATATTTCACTATAATGAATTGCAAATGTGTGTCCAAAGAGGTAATATTGCTGCGTGGGGTGAATTACTTGCATTCAAAAAGAATAAAGATTCTATCCCAAATGTTGCATATGAAAAACCATTAAGAACTTCAGAATTGATGTGAGTGTATCGTATTGGTGGTAAATTAGATTTAATCACAACGATAAGAAACGGTTTGCCAAACTTAGAAATATTATTTATGCAAACTTCAGTAAATATTGATCAAGAATTACAGATTTATGGGAACTTATCTCTAATAACATCACAATCATCTAACGAGAGATCAAATAGTAATATTACTAAAATTACGTACTGTTATAATGATTACACGTATGTCTCGCCTATGGTTCAACTTTCTTGTTTTGAATCGAGTTTAGCAACAGATCATCTCAAGAATAACGGCGTGACTTATATTGCAGGTGGTTCACTATTTGAATATTCGTATGGATCAGTATATCTAATACCATGACTTCTGACAGTATCGGATAAATTTAGAAACCAAAGAGATTTATTAAAACCAGTAATCAGGATGTACGGTTCCCAAATAGACATAGTAACAGACAGTAATTGATATCGCCACACTACTAAGACAAAGCAAATAAAGATTGGCCGCCATTTTTTCCAAACTGCCACTAAGCAACCAATAGCCTTTTCTAACTTTAGAACATCATGATACCAAAAGTTTGAATATAAAGTACCCCTCCGCTAGTTTAACAACATTCTTAGACCATGATTTACCCGACTCCTTAGAATGCATGGACTATAGTTCTAACGCCAATTTTATCGGAAGCAGTTTATAAGCATCTTTTGAAATAAACAAAAAAAAGAGCGTTGTTCCAAAAATTTGAATATATTTGGTCTATTCAAAAACACGAACTGCCTAGCCGTTTTAGAAGACTAAAATGAATAAAATTATACACAAAATACTTCTATAATATAATAAAATATTTAAATAATCTCCAACAATTAAAACGCTTTGCAACCACACCTTATATCTTTGCAATTTGATTTATTCTAAGAGTAGAAATGAACAATGGATTTTAGGAAGCAAGCTATAGAGAGTTTATTAGATAAATATGCTGATTTTGAAAAGTTGCCTGAAGAGTTTAAATCTTTCGCTATAGACAATACTGTACTTAAGTTAAAGAATGAATATTACCTAGAGAAGTCAAAGAGACAGACTAAGATGGTAAAAAATTACATAAATTCTCTTAAGTCGACTGAATTAAACCGTATTGGTTCACCTCTCCCGTCTTACAAGAGAAGTAAAAGCAAGTCTATATATTTTGAGAAGTCAAGTGAGAGGCTGGAGCATCCATACACATTCCCAGGTATTAATCTAAGATCATTTTCTAGGCAGGATATATTTATGTTCAAAGATAGTATTGTACAGATAATAGAAGAAGGTGCCTCGTATGAAAATGTATACAAAGCTAGCGTAAACTACATGTACTTTAAGCTTGGTAACCAAGGTAAAACAATTGCTTCCACAAAAACATGTCCTCTACATCTTGAAACATTTGACGACAATATTAACGAGGCATACAACAGTCTAGAGAAGGTCATAAAGGATATCACAGACGTTGTTTATGGTTATGAAAGCTTATTTACATCAAATACATACTCGTATGTTACCTTCTGCATGAAAACATTATACTTTCCTTCTCCCAATTGTATAGATAACTGGGGAGATAATATTCCAGCTGTGTTAGACTGCGGAGTGTTTAAAATATTTACAGCAAATAACCCTGATATTTCTTGTATAACTCAATGTTCTAAATATATATGGAATATAGAGTTAGAGACTTTAGACGATATACTGTCTCATGCAAATGGAAATGTGTGTATATTTACACCACAATCTTATATATCTAAAATAGAAGATATCAAGTCCTATTCAGATATTAGGTTGC